>JAWQUT010000272.1:925788-937632 GCA_033807755.1 Ellobium chinense
CCCCCCTCCCTTACACATTAATTCTAACTTATAACGATGCTTTACCACGATCATCAGAATGAAAGTACAACAGATCGTGAGTAAATTTACTAAAATGCCGCGTCAAAATATCCAGGACAAGTGTGGTAAAGTATAGTAGAATAAATAGGAAAGGGAAGAGAATAAAATAGAAAGTGGCAGGGAAAGAGAAAGCATAAAAAAAAAGAAGAAAAGAAAGAAGGAAAGACAGAGAGAAATAATAAAACGAGTAAAGAAAGAGAAAGAACATAAAGACAGACAGACAGACAGACAGACAGACAGACAGACAGACAGACAGACAGACAGGCAGACATATAGACAGACAGACAGACAGACAGACAGACAGACAGAGAAACAAAGATGGATGGGTCGATGAATAGATGAATGGTGGATGGATGGATGGATGGATGGATGGATGGATGGATGGATGGATGGATAGAGGGTAGATGGATGATGGATGAACGGATGGTTAGATGAATGGAGGGATGGATGGATAGTAAGTAGGAAATAGGTAAATATGTGTATACGTAGTTTGATAGGTAAATTAGATAGTTCGGTAGGTAGGTAGATAGATAGCTAGGTAGATTGGTAGGTAGGTAAGTAGGTAGGTTGCTATGTAGATAGATAGATAGATAGATAGATAGATAGATAGATAGATAGATAGATAGATAGATAGATAGATAGATAGGTAGGTAGGTAGGTAGGTAGGTAGGTAGGTAGGTAGGTAGGTGTGACACAGTAACTGTTTTGTGAAATAATAATTTGTATACTATTATGCCCCCTCTCCTTGGTCTCAGCTATTACCGATAATGTTGCTGCGCCGAGCGGTAGGGCCCACTCCACCCCGCCATTCCCTCATTCCTTCTCTAATACTTTATAATGTCAGTATTATTAGGTGTCCTTTCCATGCAATACGTATTAATCCTTAAACCTGCTATTCCCTACCTGAAACATTCATTCTACAAGAGTTTGTTATAGACAAATAGAATTGTAGGAAAAAACGCTATCGTTAGTTTCCTGTTCTACAGCCCCTGCCCCAGTGGGTCACGGGGTGGGGTATAACCTTCTGTCCCCGCCCTAGTGGCGTAACACTATCAAGCGTGTTGTCGTCACCAATTATTTAAATAATAAAAGCGGCCTAGATGCTGCAAAGGGGAAGCTCCTATGGGTGACTTATATGTTATAATGTTATTCTTGTAGAATACATTTAAATGTTGGTTATGTCTTAATATGTCTGTTCTGGCAGGTGTTCCACCCTTTAGCTTGTCTGTGATGACTTGCACCCCTCTAGTGTCCCTGTACTGCCATAGTCACCATTCAATCACAATCCCTCTCTCGGGGCTACACCTGTTGAGGCTGTCCAAATTTATTTGACAGGCAAAAGGTGAAATAGATTCCCCAATCCGGCTTTTTAAAATGATCGTAGAGAAAAAATACTCAGTAGTGACAGACTGGCATCACACTATCTTTGAACTTGAACGGGACATCCTTGCTGGCTAAAAAACAGCAACAACACAACAACAGTAACAGCACTGGTCGTTGGTAAACGTGGTTGCTTATTTCCAGGTTCTAACAATAATTTCCCATTCTCTTACCCTGCTTCCTCCAACTCCCCCCCCGAACCCTCCTCCCTTACACATTAACCCTAACTTATAACGATGCTTTGCAAAGTTTGTATTGTCATTTTGATAGATCTCTGTGAAGAGCAAAATTTCTAACAACTGGAAATACTCGCTTTATATAAGAAGTCCAAGGTCTGTCAGAACCATCCTCCCCCCCCCCCCNCCCCCCCCCACACACACACACACACACTCACACACACACACACCAAACTCGCCTATATCAATTTTTTTCTGACATCTTATGATATCAGATAGTAAGTGTGATCCCGTAGGAAGCAAGCTATTTTGGCCCACAGAACGGTATGCATTTATATATAATGAAATATATCGTTACCACAAGTGAAAAGTACCGGTGGCAATTTCACACAAACGTAAAACAATACAAATGCTATAATTTTAAATGTGCAAGAGCAGCGTCTATGCCTATGGTTACCTCTCAAATATAGATTGGAAATTTGATAGGTATAGTTGTCATACAAGTAATTATCGCTTGTACGATGTCTGCACCTGCTGTCTTATACATAATAATATCAAATGAGTATGCAAAAAATTATTCCCAATAGTTACAAAGTAGGACATCTCTGTTTACCAAATTCTGCCAAGAAAAAAAGGAGTAGTATCCTACTTCCAGGTTTTAACAATAAAATATGTTAGCCGGCAACTTTCTAAGGTACATTTTACTCTTGCAAGTCATGAATCTCTATTTAGCTGCTGTTTGGGCATTGCACTTTATTTAAGGTTCAAAGTTCAACGGTTTTATAAGGCCATAGGCCGAGATGATTTCACAATATACTACAACATCACATGATTATACTTCACTGCAAAGAGTTTACATGTTCCTCATGCACACTTTTCTCACTCAACTACAACTTACTCATCTAGCTGATACCCAGACTTTAGAGAACTAACACATGACATGTTTGCATGAGATCCGTATTAGCAGTTGGTAGAGCCCGAAGGCAAGTCTATAGTTTCTGTTAGTTGTCCATGACAAGAACAAAGATAATATATAATATATAATTCAAATGATTTAGTAACTGAAAAAAATGAGTGAATGACTGATTATGTGAATAAATAAATGAAATATTGAATGGATGAGCAGGTGAATGAATGAATGCATGAATGAATGGAATCTGCATTGTTTGGACATAGTAATTATCATTATTTAGTATGGACACAGTATCTTCAGGCACTAGGGAATACATAGTTTTATAGTATTTGCAGCACTGCCGTTCATTTTTTTTTCTGTTCTTTTTCCCCTCCTTTTTTTTTCTTTTATTAATCCATGCAGTTTCATTCACACTAACATATTCATGCTTAGTAAGATATTCCTTCATCTTGACGGATACGCATTGCATGTTTTCTGTTTACCTATTCTATTTCAAAGATTAGAAAGATGCCTTTTATCTCCCGTGCTTAAGTTTGCCAATGCAAACTTTTGAAATATAAAATAAATGATTAAATTCTATCCATCTGCATTATTTTTAGTTTAAGCTCTTCTGGTATCTTTCGAGTGATTTCTTTTGCAATCTTTATAATCATCCTCACTAACGTGATAGATCTTTTAATTCGGTTCTTTAGTAAAGGCATTTGACAAAGCATTACATTCGAACATTAAAACTGTCTACTTACTTATTTTATCGTGCAAGTTTACAACTGATGACATTCATCTTCTTCCCACATGTTATGAATGCACTTTAACCAATTCTTAATCCACCTCGTGCAGAAAATGATTGTATGTTTAAACATCAGGTTTCTAATACTAAACCTATTTTGGACTAACATGTCTCTCATAGCTCCACTCACTGCACTTATCATCTAGAAGTTTCCTATTTGCTTCCATCTATGTTTCTGATACTCCTCCTCAAGATTCTGGGGATATTTTAGCAATAACTGATGTATCTATGTCTTAAGAAAAATGAATGCCTTTAAAAGTGAAAGAGTGAAACCTTCACATCAGCTGGATCGTAAGGGCTGAACCCATGAGAGAACCCACAAACATGTTTTTTTTGGGTGTTTTTTTAAAATTTTGCTTGATTTTTTTTTTTTTGCAATTGGGCGTTGCCCCAGACGTAAAGAAATCCTAAATTCATAGGATTAGTATTGTAATTATACCAGTCGATACTTGTGATGACTGATGCATAGTGTAACATAATAAATTCACTTTCCAGTTTTTGTGACAAAATATTGACATGAGCTCACAGGAAAGTTAAATGCCAGTCATTATGTCTCTAGTAATAACTCTGTGCAGGATATCAATAATCACAGCCTTAGAGCATTACTTTCCAACTCATCTTAGTGTCTTCTTTATCCTCAAAAGCGAATAATCAGTTATCATTTCTTTTTAGTGTGGTATCGTCGGCATTCGCTTTACAGACAGGGTGGAGTATATCGGGCGTGGTAGCAATCACAGTCAGTGTGTTTGTTTGTTTTTTTTTTAGTCTTTACAGTCTCGATTTAACGCCAACTTGTCAAAAAAAAAAAAAAGCTGCATAATCTCAAATAATGTTTACCTCGTCAGACTGTATACTATCTGTTTACGTTATAATGGTCTAGTTATGTATTTTGTATTGCTGTTGTTGTGATCACATGTGCCATTTTCCCAAGGGTCAAATGAAAGCTGTGAGTTTGCTACACCCATATCGTGTCTATCTTTGTTATGCTTTACTAAGGGTTTAGACTGACCAGTAAAATGACGAGTTTCTGTGGCCAGAATAGTTTTGTAAATTGCTGGCCATACAAAGTAATCATGTGTTTGGCTGCCACATTGGATATGCTTTATGACGAAGAAGTTTAAAAAGAGTGGCAGTTGAAAAGAATAAACGAATACAAGTAATGTATAGTGGCAGAGGGCAGCCCATATCACGACCTGATTGCGTCGTGCAAGTAATAGAGGACGGCCTACGTTACAAAAATGCCGTGTAGTGGCTTATCGAATCAGGCGGTTCGAAGCGTGGTACGCTGTTTGAGCTCAATAAAATTATTGTTATTGTTATTGTTATTATTGTTATTGTTATTGTTATTGGTTCAGCAATCGACTCATCTCAGCTATTATGCAGATTTATGCATCGTACCTTGAGCTGAGTAATCTTATTTCTGTTTGCATAGAAGATGATTAACTGTGCTAAACTCTCTTGTTGTGTGTGTGATTGTAAATCTCTCTTATCTCGATCGAAATTATGCCCAAACTTTGTATGAGGTTATGCTTTCTTATATGCTGTTTTGGATTCTTTACAAAAATTGTTAACAACTCGTAACAAGCATTTTGAGAAGAACAACACGGAGAAAAATGGGAATCGCCTAACATTGGCGTCCGTGTGAATGACATCTCTTCATAGTGCTGTCGCAAAGGCCTCGATTCATTTTTGGCTCTTAACTAATTCAGAAGAGTCCATTCGCTTTCTGTCATCCACGAAGACCACCTCCGGCTGAAGAATAAAGTTGACGTGAGCGTAATTGCTGAAAATTTGAACGAAATTGAGGTTTGGACGGAAATGCTGAGTTGTTGTCAGGTGAAACAACTGAAATGTTGTCGTCGTCGTAGGTTCCGAACAGCACGAACCAACGTTAATATTAAAAATTACAACTAACAAAGTTAGTGGCACGCACAGTTGCTCAAGCGATCATATTCTACTATAGATATTTTTCAGTCAGCGTTGCAAAATGTTGGAAATCACTGCAGGGCATTATATTTGAGAAACATTGCCTTTTAGTGATGGTTTTTTCAACGTTGGCTTTAAATGATGTTTTATTCAATGAAAGTAATCATTAGTGAATGAGAACGTTTTCTTTATCTTGCTCTGATTGTTCAATTAGGCTAGTATGATTTTTTTTTTTTTTTTTTTTTTTTNGGGGGAGAATCAAAATTAGGACTATTTCTCAGCGCATTTTGTCGCGCACTGCTGGATATGGTGCATGGACATTCTGACCATGAATGTACAATGTCCGCCAGAAAGACACATTTCTTTCAAACACAGGGGAAAATCTGGATATAAGTGCCAGTATTCCTCAAGGATTTGACATCTTCTCTTGAATCCTGCTTTGAAGAGACGAAATCTGATTTTGGTTAGTAGATAGCACAAATACGTGTGTCTGCCAAAAAAAAAACAACAACTCTTATTTGCATTTGCAGACTGCATTTTAATGCTAAGCAAGTTACTTTTTTCGTAATGGAAAATTACTTTAGTGAATTAGGGACGATCATCTTGCACTGTGACAATGTATAATTCAAAAAGTGTCTCATTTTCAGTATGAGTCACTGGATTGCGTTACAGCATGCTGTTTTTTGTTATATTTCATTCTTCATTCGAGTCTAGTGCGATTCAAAATGCAAGGCGTCATGTAATTAGCAATATCTGTTGAAAGGTTGAACGCATAACTTGGAAATTCGCAAGATTTAAATTTTTTTTTTTGACTACGCATTTCCAGGATCATCTATTTATAATCAAATGAAGGCGTTTTCTTCTTAACAGTAACAATTCCTGAATATGTCAAGAATGTAATAGATCAGCTTGCTTACATTTAGTAATCCAACGGACAAAAGCCGAATTATTTTAAACGCATGGTAGGGTAGACTACTGACAGTAATTGGACAAAATAGCACTAAAAACAGTAACAGTCGAATAGCAAAAACTAGTTCTTCTTGTGGCTATATCGCTTCTGATATTAGCAGCAATAGTTTACAATTATAACGATACTACTTATCCTTTTATTGAGCTATAATAGTTTTGTTCACGGCATTGCGCGCTCTTGATCGGCAAGATCATCTGGACAGACTCAAGAGCAGACGGTGCGGCAGCCACGACAGGAATTGGAATATTAAAAGTAGTAGTAGTAATAGTAGTAGTAGTTGTCGTAGTAGCAGTTGTAATAGTAATAGTTGTAGTAGTAGTAATAATAGTAGTAATTGTTGTAGTAGAACTAGTAAAAGTAGTAATTATTTATGTTGTTGTTGTTGTTTTTGTTTTTGTTGTTGTTGATGATCATAATACAAGTGAAAAAGGAACTTTTTTCCCCAGTACTAGTAGTTTGGGAAACATATGTGAGTTAGTGCTATTCACCCATTAATACTGTATCAGAATAGTATTTATGTCATAGAGACTATTTAACCAGATTCATAAGCAGCGCAATGTTCGGGTATTTTTAAGCCTTTCTATAGCGTAGGCAAGTAGTTAGGACAGAACCATTCAGGTTGCTGATAAGTTTATAAATATATTTCTCATTAATACGATTGTAATACGTCCTTCTTGAACGACAGATTAGCTTAACGGCACTAAGTGCTTGAGGTTTCTTCTTAACAGTTTCTACAACAACACGTTGCCCCATCACTTATTATAAATTATTATACTAAATTACGTCACTCCATCCAGCCTAGAAAATTTCGTCACTAAAACGCGTTTCATTCAAGTTGTCCAGGGAGATTATTCACACCTAAATTGTTATTAATGAATCCTCACCAACAGGCACTAGTTTGAAACTACTCGCCATGATAAAGCAAAGTATAATACATGATGACTGGGAATGCCCGATTTTCATACAGTCTAGTGGGGGTGCATTGAGGAGCTAAATGCAAGCACTATTTTATCTTGATAGAGTCACAGGGCGCTGAGTGAACTATTTAAATTAAATTCAGTATGTACTTATAAGGAGTATTTTCTCTGTAATTATATTACTAAACAGAAAAGGGAATCCCTTTTGGTGTTTCTATTTGTTGGACTGATCCAAACCTCGGTAAAGACCAATGTACATATTGTTCGTGCTTGGGTCTTTATGGAGGCTGGGATCAGTCCATCAACCAGGAACATTGACAAGGATTGCCAGTCTCTCACAATTATATTTTTTTTTTGACAGCACCATGTTCAAGTTCCTCGTTCTTTTGGCTCTACCGGCTTTGTTTGTGGCCCAAGGAAGTTTCGAACATGCCTTGGGAGAACTGTTTAATTTCCTAGATACTGATCACAGCGAACATGTCACGCAAGCCGAAGCTTCTGCTGCAATTACGGTATCCATCGATCCATCCATCCATCCATCCATCCATCCATCCATCCATCCATCCATCCATCTGTCATTCCGTGCACACATCACCCTCTTATCCAATAAAGTTTGACTATGTATTTTCCACTGCTGACAGCTTTTGAACTTCGACAACCATCCATCCATCCATCCATCCATCCATCCATCCATCCATCCATCCATCCATCCATCCATCCATCCGTCCGTCCGTCCGTCCGTCCATCCATCCATTAATTAATCCATCCATATGTCCATCCATCCATCCATCCATCCATCCATCCGTCCATCCGTCCATCCATCCATCCATCCATATGTCCATCCATCCAGCCATCAATCCATCCATCCATCCATCCATCCATCCATCCATCCATCCATCCATCCATCCATGCATCCATATGTCCATCCATCCATCCATCCATCCATCCATCCATCCATCCACCTGTCCTTCCATCCATCCATCTGTCCTTCCATCCATCCATCTGTCCAACCAGCCATCCATCCATCCATTCATCTATCTATCCATCCATCCATCCATCCATCCATCCATCCATCCATCCATCCATCCATCCATCCATCCATCCATCTGTCATTCCGTGCACACATCACCCCATTATCCAATAAAGTTTGACCATGTATTTTCCACTGCTGACAGCTTTTGGACTTCGACAACAGTGGCAGTGTTTCGAGAACCGAGTTCAACATGGCTCTCGCCCTTAACCCCGCATATGCAGGTAGAGGGTTTGTCTCAAATGGACAGATGATAGAAAAGCGGGCGAATGGATGGATGGATGGATGGATGGATGGATGGATGGATGGATGGATGGATGGATAAAGAAAAGAGAGAAAAGGGAGCTTGTGCACAAGACGCAAGGTTCAAACGTTCAGTGCCTGTGTGTTTTTCAAATCTGGTTACTCCTATCGTCTGGATTTATTGTGCATATCCTGTTTGACCTGGGATAGACTCTTGTCTGTGATGTAACCCCTTGAAATTCCGGAAAGGGATGTATAAGATGAACTCTAGAACAGAGATTAAAGAGACGACATCCCGCAACGATTGGTTCCTTTAGTATGTCACCATTGTGCTAACTGTTTTCGATTTAGAATAGTGATGATTTGGTGTCGCTGAGTAAGTGTGATGATCACGAATACTGGTTTACAGGCGTCTTTGCGTCAGATGATTTAAGTTAAGAATATTGATGACTTGGCGTCAACAAGATATATGTGTGGGATCATTTGACACCATTTGTGATTCAATAATGTGGATGACCTTATTACAGCTATAATATTGATTATTTATCATTGTGGTAGCTGTTGTAATAAAGAATATTGATGTGATCTCAGAGGTGAGTGCATAATAATAATGACGTTGAAGAATATTGATGACTTGGTGTCGATGACTTGAAGTCAGTGAGCTAGCGTTTATACTCAAGAATATTGATGACTTGAGGTTATTGTGTCAGCTTCGTGCTCAAGAATTGTAATAGCAATATTTCAATGCACTGGCTGTTGTACTTAAGAATATTGATAATTATGTGTCACTGTGTTAGCCGTTCTACCCGAGAATATTGATCACTATTTTGCATTAGCTTTTAAACTCAGGAGTACTGATGACTTGTTGTCATTGGACTAGCTTGTAATCAAGAATAGTTATAACTAGATGTCAATATGCTAAATATTGTACTCTACAATACTGATGATTTGGTGTTAACGAGCTAGCTTTTATTTTAAAGAATATTGATGACTAGGCGTCATTCTGCTAGTTGTTGTGGTCAAGAATAATGATGACTAGGTATCAATGAGCAATGCTAAAAAATGTTTTGATTTCTTTAGGTCATGAGGACGCACTGTTCAGTTCACTCGACATAAATGGAGACGGTGTAATCGATGCACAAGACCAGGCCCAGTTATTCAACGTCGTGGATGCAGATGGAGACGGCACTATCAGCAGGGGAGAATGGCTAGGGTAAATGTCTCATTTCCAACAGAACATTAGAACGTTTCCTAAAGCAGGCATCTCCTTACACACTTTCATTATCGCCATCAACAACAACAACAACAACAACAACAACAACAACAACAACAACAACAACAAAAATAACAACAATTATAACAAAAGCAACAACGTCAACAACGATATCAACGCGACAACAACAACAGCAATGATAATAATAAGTTACGTCAACAACAGCGGCAGCAGCAGCAACACCAACAAGAGAAGCGCAATCTCTTTTATCCGATACGAACTCAGAGTTTTTAAAAGCTCCCTAGTCTCATATTAATTTCATCCACCGTAAAAAAAAGTAAAAAAACATAACTATATATAAACAATTATATAAACTTAATAGTATGTAAACATATAAAACAACATAATTATAAATCAATATATAAATAAACATAATAATATGTAAACATATAAATAACAAAATATTAAGTAAACATATAAATTAACAAAATATGAAGTACACATATAAATAAACAAAATATTAAGTAGACATATAAATAAACATAATAATATGTAAACATAAATAAACATAATAATAAACACATAACAAACATAATAATATATAAACATATCAATAAACAAAAATAATAAACATATTACAAAACCTTGTCACACCTACCTACCTATGAACGTACCTGCGTATCTACGTACCTACCTACCAACCTACCTAATCTACTTACCTACCAACTTTGCCTGTATACTGCCAACCAACTTACTCTAATCATCTACACACTATTACCCGCATACTTACCTGATCCATCCATCCATCTTTGTCTGTCTGTCTGTCTGTCTGTCTGTCTGTCTGTCTGTCTGTCTTGATGTTCTCTTATTTCTACACCATTTGCTTTTTTTTCTCTCTCTCTTTTTTTTATTTTGCCTTTCTTCGTTTCCTTTTTTTTTTCTACTTTTTTCTTTCCCCACCTCCTCTTATTGTCTTCTCATGCTCACCCCTTTCCTGTTTTTTTTTGTTCACCACACTTTTATCTTGTTCTGGATGTTTCGACTAGGCATTTTAGTAAAGTCACTCTAGACCTGTTGTTGTTTTAAATCTACTAGCCTAAATTAACTCACGCCACTTTCTTCTGTTGCTCACAATGTTGTAAGAATGTTATGTTTTAAACCACATGGCTGTACCTGCTACACTCTGAAAATAAACTTCTATTCTAATTCTTTGTTCTCATTTCAGACATCACGGCGCCTAAACTGCAAGAATCCAGCAAGTAACAGTTAGGGTGAAGAGTCAACAATGGGACAGTTTCTTCCTACCAGAATAATTATTGAAGGTTTTTCCAAAAACTCAGTAAATGCACTTTCGTTGAAGAAAGAGTCGGTGGAACTTTGTGTTTTAATTTATTCAGAACGTAATCTAGATCAAAATCTGCACTCTTCCAAAATTTACGTCATTTAACAGTAGATAAAAATAATATGTGTCCCTTTATTAAAAAAAAAATATTCAGACACCACATACCGATTTTTGCAAAAAGACTCTTCAATTGCTGTACGATAAACCGCGTCACTGGTTTTTCATATTTTAAAATTCTTTGATCATTTTTACTGACTAATAAAGCAAAATCATATATTATATATTGTGTATGTTATTATCAGTATATCAGTTGTAGGACGTCATGACGTTATCAAGGGGTTCTCAGAAACTAGATTTAATATTTGGTTTGAGCTTAGAAGCAGTGTTCGGGCACATAACTATTCTTCAGAAACGCCTTGTTTTGTGTTTACTCTCTCGTAATCCTGCCTCTATCATTAAACCAAATATTCTATGGATCCCTTAGAGTCCCTGTATTTTACGGGTAGATTTACCCCCACGCTGATTTATTATTTCGTCACGTTCATTCACATTTACCTAAGTCATTAAACCAAATATTATAGAGTCCCTCAGAGTCGTTCTATTTACGGGTAGATTTACCCCACGCTGCTTTGTTATTTCGTCACGCTCATTCACATTTACCTAAGTTATTAAACCAAATATTATAACAGTCCCTCAAAGTCATTCTATTTACTGGTAGATTTACCCCAAGTTGAGGCGTACTAGTAGGAAATAGTCAGAAGGAAGTGACCTGGGAGTGATTGGAAAGGAAAGGGGNGGGGGGGGGGGGGGGGGGGGGGAGGACTGAGAAGGAGTGGGGTGGTGATTTTTCTCAAGGATAAGGATGGGAGCTGAGTGGGTGGGTGTAA
>JAWQUT010000272.1:937646-950652 GCA_033807755.1 Ellobium chinense
GAGGGAGGGAAGGAAGAAGAAAGGAATGAAATCTTATGGAGGGTTACAAGGGAAATGGAAGTTTAAAGGACTGTCCGAATAGCCTAGATAATCCCCTTTGACCGCCATGCTGTAAACATTCTGTTTCCAATTGGATACACTCCAGGTGCTAGCTGCTGGTTAAGGTTTTTGGGACCTTTTTTTTATTCTTTCGGCCTAATTAACATTTTATGTAATTCTGGGGCAAATACTACCGTGATTTCGGGAAATTTCTCCCATGGAGGTTAAAGTATTCTTATGCCCGATCTTTTAAGCGGATGAAATGGGAATGGTGGGGAGGGGGTTTGGGGTTTAGCGCCCAACATTTTTCACAAATCACTTTCAAAAATGGTAACCTCGTATTCTGATTTGGTCCCTAATTACTTATTTGGCTGGTTTTGACCGCGTGCTAATACAAAGGCCGAGACACTTTATTTAATTTATCTAGAAGGCTCAAACTGTACAAGAAACTTTAACATTGGATGCTTTATTTAGATCACAGGTCATTTTACATATTTCTACATCCTGAAACTAGCTAGTAGTGCCCCCAAAAGGGAGATTTTATATACAGTATTAGAGAATGCATTCGGTTGTGCAAAATGAGTGATTCGCCCTTCTAATAGGTGCCAAGAACTTGTACGTGGCCAGTCCTGAGTGGAACCAGTGAGTCTTTAACGCTGCTGCAATCGTACAATGGTAGAATTATGGCAGCTGAGACTTCTGGATACTTCTGATGCCGACATACTGGCATCCCACATTAAAATGCCCCGTTCACATTATTCAGCTGTCAATCTAGGCATGATTATCTGAAAACAAACGATATCAGATTTACTATTTCACGCGAGCTTCTGTATCACATGAGCATTTGTTATTCCAATGACGATCAAAGATTAGATTTTGCCCATAAACCGACGTCCCACGTGCCAAACATGATAAAACTCACCAAGATCATTTAAAGGAGAGAGTTAGTGTAAAATTACATTCTGTGAAAACAATTTTATGATTTAAACAATGTTTTATCCACTGTCAGTAATCATTAGAAACTCTGCGATTTTAGTGCTCGTTAATCTATCTATCTATCTATCTATCTATCTATCTATCTATCTATCTATCTATCTATCTATCTATCTATCTATCTGTCTGTCTGTCTGTCTGTCTGTCTGTCTGTCTGTCTGTCTGTTTGTCTGTCTGTCTGTCTGTCCGTCTGCCTGTCTGTCTAGTGTGATAAGCCCATTCTTTCCATGTCCGCTACTCTGTTTGACCTCAGCTACCACCGATAATGCTTCTGCGCCGAGCGGTAGGGCCCACTCCACTCCGTCATACCCTCAACCCACCTAGCCCCTCTCCCCCAAACCATTTTGTCAGAAAGAGGCGGAGAATGCAAACACCGTATTATGCTGAACCCCTGACCTGTTCCATTAATTTCGGCCAGATCATAGAACGTGTCACTAGGATAAAAATTTAATGGTCGATCCCGACCGAGCCATCCTATTCTTCATTGTCTGCTGGGCTACTGCGAGGTGGTCAATGAAACAGGCCTCTGTGATCAAACATTCTTAAACTACAAGGTTACTCCCCACTTTATTTGCAATAAATGGCTGAAAATACCAGCTCTGTATAATCGCAACTCTCCTAGTACTAGTATCGCTTAATGTGACAACTACATCATTCGAATTTACAAATAATTTATTTGTGAAAGGGATGCAAAGACATTTATATTGCCATTGCACTTTCAAAATAGTAGGATTTGTACTGTAATGGTTTGTGTGAAATTACCATCGATGCGTTTCACTTATGGTATCGATGCTACTTAAAAGTATACAAATACAATTTGAATAGATCGCTCGGCCAAAATAACACGATTCCTTCGTGTCAAATCTGTCATATCATGTCATAAACTTTCATCAAATATATGGTTCGACATCTTTCTCTCTCTCCATCCTGACCAGAGGCGACGGGAGCCTAACGGCTGACCATGAACTATTTGTTCTATGCATATTTCAAGATCTTGGAAATTCAAATCTTCACACCTACACGTAGGTACTTACTTCCATGTTCTAACAGTAATTTCCCCCTTCTCTTCCCCTGCTTTTTCCTCTCTCCATATATAATGAAATGGAATCGATACCACAAGTGAAAAGTACCGGTTGCAATTTCAAACAAACGAAAACAATACAAATGATATAATTATAAATGTGCAATGGTAGCATATACGCCTACGACTACCAACCAAATATAGATTGTAACATTTTGTAGGTGGAGTTGTCATATCAAACGATACAAGTACTTATCGCTTGTACAAAGTCTGTACCATATGTCTTATACATATCAATGAGCATGCAAAAAAATAAAAAATATTCTCGATAATTACATAGTGGGACCAAACGGATTCTTGATCATGACATCTCTGTTTATCAAAATCTGCCAAAAAAAAAATAAAAAAATAGAAGTACCCTACATCCAGGTTCTACCACTAAAATCTGTTAGCGGGCAACTGTTTAGGGTACATTTTACCCTTGCAAGTCATGACTCTTTATTTAGCTGCTGTTCCGCTGTGGCATCACAAAGTGTCCCCCCGGTCATTTTGTGATATTACAAAGTGCCNCGGTCATTCTGTGATATCACAGAGTGCCCTTCTCTCCCAAATCACAGAATGTCCCCCTCCCCAAAATCATGTAAGGGGAGGGGATGCCAGTGTAAAATATCTCCCCCAGCTCCAATATTAATAATTTCTCTTTCATTCTACCTCTTTTGGTTACATGTTACTCGTAACACATTCCAAGATATCAGTTTAAGTACTCGATACTATGCGTTCATTTCTCACTGAATAATCGATAAATGTCATTCCCATTCAAGCCGGACTCCATCTGAGTCTGGTTGTGAAAAGATGTAATGTTGGAGGGGGGGACATTCTATGATTTGGNGAAGGGGGGGGGGGCACTCTGTGATATCACAGAATGACAGGGGAGACACTTTGTGATGGGAGGACATTTTGTGATCTCACACCGGCGTTGCACTTTATTCAAAATTCAAAATTCAACGGTTTTATTAAGCCATAGACCAAGATCATTTCACAATATACTACAATACCACATGAATATAATTCACTGCAAAGACGTTTACAAGTTCCTCATGCACATTTTTTTCACTCAACTACAACTTACTCATCTAGCTGATACCTAGACTTTAGAGAACTAACACATGACATGTTTGCATGAGATCCGTATTAGCAGTTGGCAATGCCCGAAGGCAATTTTATAGTTTCTGTTAGTTGTCCATAAGAACAAAGACAATAAATAACACATAATTCAAATGATTTAGGAACTGCAAAAAAATGTGTGAATAACTGATTATATGAATAGATGAATGAATGAATGAAATTTGCATTGTTTGGACATGGTAATTATCATTATTTAGTATTGGCACAATATCCACAGGCACTAGGGAATACATAGTTTTATAGTATTTGCAGCACTGCCCTTCATTTTTTTTTCTGTTCTTTGTCCTCTCCTTTTTTTTTTCTTTTACTAATCCATGCAATTTTCATTCACAATTACATATTCATGCTTAGTAAAATGATCCCTCATCATGACGGATAAACACTGCATGTTTTCTGTTAACCTATTCTATTTCAAAGATTTTTAAGACGCCTTTTATTTCCTGTGCTTAAGTTTGATAATGCAAACTTCTGCAATATAAAAAAAAATAATATTAAAATCCATTCATCTCCATTATGTTTCATTTAAGCTCTTGTGATATCGATCGACTGATTTCTTTTGTAATCTTTATATCGTCCTCGCTAACGTGATACATATTTTCATTCAGATCTATAGTAAAGGCATTTGACAAAGCATTACATTCGAACATTAAAACTGTCTACTTACGTAATTTATCTTGCAAGTTTACAACTGATGACATTCATCTTCTTTCCAATGTTATGAATGCACTTTAACCAATTTTTAATCCACCTCGTGCAGAAAATAATTGTATGTTTAAACATGAGGTTTCTAATATTAAACCTATTTTGGACTAAAATGTCTCTCAAAGCTCCACTCACTGCACTTATCATTTAGAAGTTTCCTGTTTACTTTCATCTATGCTTCTGATACTCTTTTACAGGATTTGGGGGGTATTTTAGCAATAACTGATTTATCTATCTCTTAAGAAAAATTAATGCCTTCTAAGTGAGAGAGTGTAACCTTCAAATAAGCTTGATCGAAAGGTGTAAACCCATAACAGAACCCATAAACATGTTTTTTTTTTCCTTGATTTCTTTTGGAGACTGGGCGTCGCCCCAATTGTAAAGAAATCCTAAGTTCACAGGATTAGTATTGTAATTACACCGGATCGATACTTATGATAACTGATGCATTTTGTAACATAATATTAACATGAGCTGACAGAAAAGCAAAGTGCCAGTTATAATGTCTCTAGTAATAACACTCTGCAGGAAATCAATTATCACAGTCTTAGAGCATTACTTTCCAAATTATCTTAGTTTCTTCGTCATCCTCAAAACCGAATAATCAGTTATCATCTTTTTTTTTTTTTTTTTAAATGTGGTATCGTCAGCATGCTGTTCCGCTTTACAGATAAGGTGGAGTATATCGGGCGTTGGCAGCAATCACAGTCGGTGTGCTTTGGTTTTCTTTTTGTGTCCTTAGATTTAACATTCTTGTTTTAACTCCAACTTGTCAGAAAAAAAGGTGCATAATCTCAAATAATGTTTACCGTTTAAATTATAATGGTCTGGTGATTTTTTTTTTCGTTGTAATCACATGTGCCATTTTCCCAAGGATGAAATGAAAGCTGTGAGTTTGCTACACCCAAATCGTGTCTATGTTTAATGCATTCCTAAGGGTTCAGACTAACCAATAAAATGACGAGCTCGCGTGACCAAAATGTTTGTAAATTGCTGGACATACAAAACAATCATGTGTTTGGCTGAAAGTTTGAAAAGAGTGGCAGTTCAAAAGTGGCAGTATAATGGTAGAGGTCAACCTATATCACGACATGTCTTTGATTGCGTCGTGCAAGGAATAGTGGCTTGTCGAATCAGGCGGTTCGAATCGTGGAACCGTTCAGCAATCGACTTGGTTCAGCTATTATGCAAATGTATGCATTGCACCTTGAGCTGACTAATCTTATTTCTGTTTGCGTAGAAGATGGTTAACTGTGCTAAAACTCTCTATTTCTATGTGATTGTAAATCTCTATTATCTCGATAGAAATTTTGCAGAAACTTTGCATGACGTTATGCTGTCTTATTACTATGTTGTTGAGCTGAGGGTTTGGATTCTTCACAAATGTACTTAACTACTCGTAACAAGCCTTTTTGAGAAGAACAGCATGGAATAAAATGGGAATAGCCAAACATTGGCGTCCATGGGAATAACATCTCTACAAGCCTAAAGAATAAAGTTGGCGTGAACGTAACTGCCGAAATCTTGGACAAAATAGAGGTTTGGACGGAAATGCTGTGTTGCTCTCATCTGAAACCATGGAAATGTTGTCGTCGTGATAGGTTTCGAATTGCACGAACCAACGTGACTTTTAAAAATTACAACTAACAAAGCTAGTGGCACAGTTGCTCAAGCGATGATCTTCTACTTTAGATTTTTTTTTTTCAGTTAGCTTTGAAAAATGTTGGAAATCACTTCAGGGCATTACAGCTGAGAAACGTTCCCTTTAAGTGATGGGTTATTCAACGTTAAGTTTCAATGATGGTTTATTCAAAGAAAGTAATTATTAGTACATTAGATCCTTTTCTTTATCTTGCTCTGAATGTTCAATGTGGCTAGTATGATTTATTTTTTTTTTATTTTCGTCAACATTAGGACTATTTCCCAGTGTATTTTGTATCGCACTGCTGGATATGATGCATGGACATTCTGAGCATGAATATACAATGTCCGCCAGACCGACACATTTCTTTCAAACACAGGAGAAAATCTGGATATAAGTGCTAGTATTCCTCAAGGATTTGACATCTTCTCGTGAATCTTGCTTTGGAGAGACGAAATCTGATTTTGGTTAGTAGATAGCACAAATGATTGTGTCTGCCAAAAAATCCTCGTATTTGCGTTTGCAGACTGCATTTAAAGCTAAACAAGTTACTTTTTTTTCGTAATGGAAAATTACGTTAGTGAATTAGGGACCATCATCTTGCACCGTGACTGTGATGAAAATCTTTACAGTAAAAAGTGTCTCATTTTCAATATGAGTCACTGGATTGCGCTACAGCATGCCGTCTTTCGTTACATTCAATCTTCAGTCAAGTCTAGCGCGATTCAAAACGCAAGGCGTCGTGTAATTAGCAATATATATTGAAAGGTTGAACGCATAATTTGGAAATTCGCAAGATTTTTAAATTTTTTTATGACTACGCATTTCCAGGATCCTCTATTTATAATGAAATGAAGGCGTTTTCTTCTTAACGGTAACAATTCCTGAACATGTCAAGAATGTAATAGATCAGCTTGCTTACATTTAGTAATCCAACGGACAAAGGCCGAATTATTTTAAAGGCATGATAATGTAGACTACTGACAGTAATTGAACAAAAGAGCACTAAAAACAGTAACAGTCGAATAGCAAAAACTAGTTCTTCTTGTCGCTTTTGTTATGAGAAGCAACACTTAAAACCTATAATGATACTAATTATTATTTTTTTTGAGATACATGTATAATGTTCACGGCATTGCGCGCTGTTGGCTGGCAAGGTCACCCGGACAGTCTCAAGAGCAGACGATGCGTCGCCATTAAAGGAACTGGAATCTTAATAGTAGTAGTTGGAGTAGCATCGTCGTCGTCATAAGAGTAGTAGTAGTAGTAGTAGTAGTAGTAGTAGTAGTAGTAGTAGTAGTAGTAATAGTCATGGTTGTAGTAGAACTAGTAAAAGTAGTAATTATTTATGTTGTTGCATTTGGTTTTGTTTTTGTTGTTGTTGATGATCATAATACAAGTGAAAAGGAACTTTTTTCCCCAGTACTATTGGTTTGGGAAATATATGTGAGTTAGTGCTTTTCACCCATTAATACTGTATCAGAATAGTATTTATGTCATAGAGACCGTTTAACCAGATTCATAAGCAGCGCAATGTTCGGGTATTTTTAAGCCTTTCTGCAGCGTAGGCAAGTAATTAAGACAGAACCATTCAGGTTGCTGATACGTTTATAAAAGATATTTCTCATTAACACGATTGCAATATGTCCTTCTTGAACGAGCGATTAGCTTAACAGCACTACGCGCTTGAGGTTTCTTCTTAATAGTTTCTACAACAACACGTTGCCCCATCACTTATTATAAATTATTATACTAAATTACGTCACTCCATCCAGCCTAGAAAATTTCGTCACTAAAACGCGTTTCATTCAAGTTGTCCAGGGAGATTATTCACACCTAAGTTGTTATTAATGAATCCTCACCAACAGGCACTAGTTTGTAACTACTCGCCATGGTAAAGTAAAGTATAATACATGATGACTGGGAATGCCCGATTTCATACAGTCTAGTGGGGGTGCATTGAAGAGCTAAATGCAAGCACTAGTTTATCTTGATAGAGTCACTGGGCGCTGAGCGAACTAGTTACATTAAATTCAGTATGTACTAAGACTTATAAGGAGTGTTTTCTGTGTAATTATATTACTAAACAGTTTCTATTTGTTAGACTGATCCAAACCTCGTTAAAGACCAATGCACATATTGTTCGTGCTTGGGTCTTTAAGAAGGCTGGGATCAGTCCATCAACCAGGAACACTGACACGGATTGCCAGTCTCTCACAATTATATTTTTTTTTGGACAGCACCATGTTCAAGTTCCTCGTTCTTTTGGCTCTACCGGCTTTGTTTGTGGCCCAAGGAAGTTTCGAACATGCCTTGGGAGAACTGTTTAATTTCCTAGATACTGATCACAGCGAACATGTCACTCAAGCCGAAGCTTCTGCTGCAATTACGGTATCCATCCATCCATCCATAAATCCATCCATCCGTCCATCCATCCATCCATCCATCCATCCATCCATCCATCCATCCATCCATTTATCCATCCATCATTCCATCCATCCATCCATCTGTCCATCCATCCATCCATCCATCCATCCATCCATCCATCCATCCATCCATCCATCTGTCATTCCGTGCACACATCACCCTCTTAGCCAATAAAGTTTGACTATATATTTTCCACTGCTGACAGCTTTTGGACTTCGACAACAGTGGCAGTGTTTCGAGAACCGAGTTCAACATGGCTCTTGCCCTTAACCCCGCCTATGCAGGTAAAGGGTTTGTCACAAATGGACAGATGATAGAAAAGTGGGCGAATGGATGGATGGATGGATGGATGGATGGATGGATGGATGGATGGATGGATGGATGGCTGGATGGATAAAGAAAAGAGAGGAAAGGGATATTGTGCACAAGTCGCAAGGTTCAAACGTTCAGTGCCTGTGTGTTTTTCTAATCTCGTTACTCCTACCGTCTGGATTTATTGTGCATATCCTGTTTGACCCTTGTCTGTGATGTAACCCCTTGAATTTCCGGAAAGGGATGTATAAGGTTAACTCTAGAAACAGAGATTAAAGAGACGACATCCCGCAGCGATTGGTTCCTTTAGTATGGCACCATTGTGCTGACTGTTTTAGATTTAGAATAGTGATGATTTGGTGTCGCTGAGGTAAGTGTGATGATCACGAATACTGGTTTACAGGCTTCTTTGCGTCAGATGATTTAAGTTAAGAATATTGATGACTTGGCGTCAACAAGGTATATGTGTGGGATCATTTGACACCATTTGTGATTCAATAATGTGGGTGACCTTATTACAGCTAAAATATTGATTATTTATCCTTGTGGTAGCTGTTGTAATAAAGAATATTGATGACTTGTGATCACAGGGGTGAGTGCATAATAATGATGACGTTGAAGAATATTGATGACTTGGTTTCGGTGACTTGAAGTCAGTGAGCTAGCGTTTATACTCAAGAATATTGATGACTTGAGGTTATTGTGTCAGCTTCGTGCTCAAGAATTGTGATGGCAAGATTTCAATGCACTGGCTGTTGTACTTAAGAATATTGATAATTATGTGTCACTGTGTTAGCCGTCCTACCCGAGAATATTGATCACTAGTTTGCGTTAACTTTTAAAGTCAGGAATACTGACGACTTGTTGTCATTGGGCTAGCTTTTGTAATCAAGAATAGTTATAACTAGGTGTCAAAATGCTAAATATTGTACTCTACAATACTGATGATTTGATGTTAACGAGCTAGCTTTTGTTTTAAAGAATATTGATGACTAGGCGTCATTCTGCTAGCTGTTGTGGTCAAGAATAATGATGACTGGGTATCAATGAGCAATACTTAAAAAATGTTTTGATTTCTTTAGGTCATGAGGACGCACTGTTCAGTTCACTCGACGTAAATGGAGACGGTGTAATCGATGCACAAGACCAGGCCATGTTATTCTCTAACGTGGATGCAGATGGAGACGGCACTATCAGCAGGGGAGAATGGCTAGGGTAAATGTCTCATTTCCAGTTAAACATTAGAACGTTTCCTAAAGCAGGCATCTCCTTACCCACTCTCATTATCGCCTTCAAGAAGAAGAAGAAGAAGAAGAAGAAGAACAACAACAACAACAACAACAACAACAATTATGACACAAACAACAACGTCGACAACGATATCGACGCGACAACAACAACAGTAATGATAATAATAAGTTTCGTCAACATTAGCGGCAGCAGCAACACAAACAACAGAAGGGCAATCTCTTTAGGCCGACACGAACTTAGATTTTTATTAGCTTCCTTTTCTCATATTATTTTCATCCACCGTAAAAAAAGTAAAATAAACATAATAACATGTAAACATTTATATAAACTTAATAATATGTAAACATATAAATAAACAAAATATTAAGTAAACATATAATATAAATAAACAAAATATTAAGTAAACATATAATATAAATAAACATAATAATATGACATATAAATATACATAATAATATATAAACATATCAATAAACAAAAATAATAAACATTTCACAAAACTTTGTCACATCTACCTGCGCTGCCTATGAACGTACCTGCATACCTACGTACCTACCTACCAACCTAACTAATCTACTTACCTACCAACTTTGCCTGTATACTGCCAACCAACTTAATTTAATCATCCACACACTCTTACCCGCATACTTACCTCATCCATCCATCCATCCATCATTGTCTGTCTGTCTGTCTGTCTGTCTGTCTGTCTGTCTGTCTGTCTGTCTGTCTGTCGTCTGTCTGTCTGTCTGTCTGTCTGTCTGTCTGTCTGTCTGTTTGTCTTGATATTCTCTTATTTCTACATTCTTTTGGGTTTTTTTCTCATTTTTTTTTTTTGCCTTTCTTCGTTTCCTTCTTTTTCTACTCTTTCTCTTTCCCCACCTCCTCTTATTGTCTTCTCATGCTCACCCTTTTCCTTTTTTTTGTTCACTGCACTTTTATCTTGTTCTGGATGTTTCGACTAGGCATTTTAGTAAAGTCACTCTAGACCTCTTATTGTTTTAATTCTACTAGCCTAAATTAACTCACGCCACTTTCTTCTGTTCCTCACAATGTTGTAAGAATGATATGTTTTAAACCACATGGTTGTACCTGCTACACTCTGAAAATAAACTTCTATTCTAATCCTTTGTTCTCATTTCAGACATCACGGCGCCTAAACTGCAAGAATCCAGCAAGTAACAGTTAGGGTGAAGAGTCAACAATGGAGCAGTTTCTTCCTACCAGAATAATTATTGAAGACGTTTGTTTCCAAAACTCAGTAAATGCACTTTCGTTCAAAAAGAAGTCGGTGGTGTATTCAAAGATGTATTTGTGTATTAATTTATTCAAAACTTAATTTAGCTCAAAATCTAAACTCTTTCAAAATTGATGTCGTTTAACAGTAAATAAAAATATATGTGTGAAGAGCAATCACTCTAAAGTTATGTCACTTTATTTCAAAACTATTCAAGACACCACATGCCGAGTTTTGGAAAATGATCTTCAATTGGTGTAAGATAAACCGTGTCATTGGTTTTTTTCATATTTTAAAACTCTTCGTCATTTTTACTGACTAATAAAACAATATCACATATATATTGTGTATGGTGTTATCATTATATCCATTCTTGGACGTCATGACGTTATGAAGGGATTCTTAGAAACTAGATTTAGTATTTTGATTGAGTTTAGGAGCAGTGTTCGGGCACATAACTTTTCTTCAGAAACGCCCTGATTTTTATTTACTCTCTACTAAGCCTGCCTCTATCATTAAACCAAAATACTATATGGGTCCTTGTATTCTACGGGTAGAATTACTCGACGCTGCTTTATTATTTCGTCATGCTCATTCACATTTACCTGAGCCTTTCTGTTTGTGGCACCTATTAGAGGTGCAAATCACTCTTTGTGTACAACCAAATTAATCCGTTAATATATAAAATCCCCCTTTTTGGGACCCTGCCGCCAGTGTCATGGTGTAGAAATATGTAAAATGATCTGTGATTTAAATAAAGCATCCATTTTTAAAGTACCTGGCATGTTTCTACTTCGAAACACCCCACCCTCCAAAAAAAAATCACCACCTCACCCCTTCTCAGCCCACCCCATAGGCTCACATGGTATTGTCAAAGAAAGCTGTATGTTCTTTAAATTCTTTTGGGCAGATGCACAAATAATTTGTGTCTCCAGGGCATCTTCCCCAATAAATAACAACTTTAACCTTCAAGAAATGCCAATATGGTCACTTTTAGGTTTTAAATATGTGGTTACAAGTGGATTTGACCATTAAGGGTCGCAAATACGGGCAACTATAAGCTACCTGCTTATGCCAAAGAGTTTACATGGACACAATGACCAGCCAAGGGAGGAGGGGTTACTTTTCCCTTTCCCTCCTAATCTCTCCCAGGTCACTCCCCTCTGACCATTCTTTACTAGTCCACCTCCAAAAAGGCTACCATGGCAAACTTTTAGAGTCAAACTGTAGGTTCATGGGAGCTTTCAAAGTAGCATGGGGTTTGTCATCAAGAGAATTGACTATTTTGAGAAGTATCAAACTCTAAATTGGGCAATAAGAATGATCTAAGACAGATATTGCAACAACATTGGTACCATTTTATAGGGAAATGAATGTGCTTAACAGTTGCATATTTCTCCAGGGAACTAGCAGGCTATCAACACCTCATCCAGTTCATATCCGTCAGTCAGACTCATCCTCTGTCATTAAATAAGCAAAAAAGAGACACTTCAGCAGTAGAGAATGTATCACTACTGATTACTTAAACATAATTATGTAGAAAATAATTGAATATGGGGAGGGTTTAAGGTTTGTGGCACCGTATTAGAGGGGCAAATCACTCATTGTGTACAACCCAATTAGTCCGCTAATATAGAAAATCCCCCCTTTTTGGGGCCCTGCCAGACAGTGTGAGGGTGTAGAAATATGTAAAATGATCCGTGATTTAAATAAAGCATCCAATTTTAAAGTTTCAGGTACAATTTGAGCCTTAGAGATAAAAAAGAAAATAAATTAAATTGTGTCGGCCTATGTATTCGCACGCGGTCAAAACCAGCCAAATGAATAATTGGGGACCAAATTAGAATTCGAAGTGGCCTTTTTCGATAGAGATTTGTGAAAAATTTTGGGCGTTGACCTCCCTTATTCTTCCCATTAATAGATCGGGCAAAAGAAGTACTTTAACCTCCATGGTAGAAATATCCCGAAATCACAGTGGTATATATAGAATACCACGAAATGTTTTTAGGGCCAAAAGAAGAAACAAACATTAGGTGCCAAAGACCTCAACCAGCAGCTAGAACCTGGCATGTTTATACTTCAAAACATCATGGTGTTCGAGGGGTGGGGGCCTCTAGGCTATCTGGACAGTCTTTTAAACTTCCTCTCCCCATGAGACCCTCCATAGCCCCTTCCCCCTCACACCCATCTCCCCCCCCCC
>JAWQUT010000272.1:950994-974245 GCA_033807755.1 Ellobium chinense
GGGGGGCTGGGGAGGGCCCCAGGGGTAGAGGAAGTTTAAAAGACTGTCCAGATAGCCTAGATGACCTACCTCGACCACCATGATGTAAACATTGTGTTTCTAAGTGGAAACATGCCAGGTACTAGCTGCCTATTAAGGTCTTTGACACCTATTGTTTTTTCTTCTTTTGGCCCTTTTAACATTTTGTGTTATTCTACATATACCACTGTGATTTGGAAAATATTTTTTTTCCATGGAGGATGAAGTACTTCTTTTGCTCGTTTTTAACGGGAAGAAATATGGGGGTCAACGCCCAAAATTTTTCACAAATGTCTTTCGAAAAAGGTCACCTCGAATTCTAATTTGGTCCCCAAATTTTCATTTGGCTGGTTTTGACCGCGTGCGAATACGTAGGCCTACACACTTTACTTTTTTTATCTAGAAGGCTCAAATTGTACCTGAAACTTTATTTAGATCACAGGTCATTTTACACATTTCTACATTCTGGTACTGGCTGGCAGGGCCCCCCAAAAGGGGGATTTTATATATTAGCGGATTAAGTGGGTGGTACACAATGAGTGATTCGCCCCTCTAATAGGTGTCACAAACCTTAACCCCTCCCCACATTTAATTATTTCCTACATATGTTTTGAGTAGTCAATATTGATGCATTGTCTACTGTGGGAGTATCTCTCGCTTTCTTTTTTAATGACAGAGAATGATATTCATGTGATAAGGTATATTTGCAGAGGGACACAGAAAATGTTCAATCATCTGACTCACTGAGATAAAGGGGATGGGGTGTTGATAGCCTTTGTTAGTTCCCAGGATAAATATGCAGTTGTCTGCTGTCAAGCACATTCATTTCCCCACAAAATGGTGCAAATGTTGCTGAAATATATGCCCCAGATAATTCTTATGGCCCAATTTAGAGTTTTTACCCCTCAAAATAGCCAATTTTCTTCATGACATGTCCTATGCCACTTTGAAAGCTCTCGTGAACTTACAGTTTAGCCCTAAAACGTTGCCATGGTAGCCTATTTGGAGGGGAACTAGTAGGAAATACAGAGGGAGGGGGAGCTGGGAGTGATTGGGAGGGAAGTGAGAAAGTGACCCTCTCTCCTTTCTGGTCATTACGTCCATGTAAACAAGGTGTTTATAAATCTTATCTTATCTTAGATATAGATCTATGTGCTGCAAACTCAGTTTACATGACAAGCTTTTTTTAAAAAATTATTTTTTTCTCGTTCTTTCTTTTCTTTGTCTCNTTTTGCCCGATCTTTTAACGGGAAGAAAAAGGGGGGTCAACGCCCAAAATTTTTCACAAATGTCTTTTGAAAAAGATCACCTCAAATTCTGATTTGGTCCCCAAATTTCCATTTGGCTGGTTTTGACCGCGTGCGAATACATAGGTCTACACATTTTATTTTTTTATCTAGAAGGCTCAAATTGTACCTGAAACTTTAAAATTGGATGCTTTATTTAGATCACAGGTCATTTTACACATTTCTACACCCTAACACTGGCTGGCAGGGCCCCAAAAAAGGGGGATTTTATATATTAGCGGATTAATTGGGTTGTACACTATGAGTGATTTGCCCTTCTAATAGGTGTCACAAACCTTAACCCCTCCCCATATTTAATTATTTCCTACATATGTTTTGAGTAGTCAATACTGATGCATTCTCTACTGTGGGAATATCTCTCGCTTTCTTTTTAAATGACAGAGAAAGATATTCATGTGATAAGGTATATTTGCAGAGGGACACATAAATTTTTCAATCATCTGACTCACTGAGATGAAGGGGATGGGGTGTCGATAGCCTTTGTTAGTTCCCAGGATAAATATGCAGTTGTCTTTTGTCAAGCACATTCATTTCCCTGCAAAATGGTGCAAATGTTGCTGAAATAGATGCCCCAGATAATTCTTATGCCCCAATTTAGAGTTTGTACCCCTCAAAATAGCCAATTTTCTTCATGACATGTCCAATGCCACTTTGAAAGCTCTCGTGAACTTACAGTTTAACCCTAAGACTTTGCCATGGTAGCCTATTTAGAGGGGAACTAGTAGGAAATACAAAGGGAGGGGAGCTGGGAGTGATTGGGAGGGAAGTGAGAAAGTGACCCTCTCCTTTCTGGTCATTACGTCCATGTAAACAAGGTGTTTATAAATCTTATCTTATCTTAGATATAGATCTACATGCTGCAAACTCAGTTTACATGACAAGCTTTTTTTTTTTTTAAATTATTTTTTTTTTCGTTCTTTCTTTTCTTTGTCTCTCTTGTTTCCCTCCATCCACCACCCCCTTTCCCCCTAATAGGTCTTTGAGACCTATTGTTTTTTTCTTTTTTTGGCCCTATTAACATTTTGTGTTATTCTACATATACCACTGTGATTTGGGGAAATTTCTTCCATGGAGGTTGAAGTACTTCTTTTGCTCGATCTTTTAACGGGAAGAAATTTTTTCACAAATGTCTTTTGAAAAAGGTCACCTCGAATTCTAATTTGGTCCCCAAATTTTCATTTGGCTGGTTTTGACCGCGTGCGAATACATAGGCGTACACACTTTATTATTTTTTTTGAAGGCTCAAATTGTACCTGGAACCTTAAAACTGGATGCTTTTTTTAGAGCACAGGCCATTATTACATATTTCTACATCCTGACATTGGCTAGCAGGGTCCCAAAAAGAGGGGAATTATATATATTAGCAAATTTATTAGGTTGTACAAAATGAGTGATTCGCCCTTCTAATAGGTGCCATGAACCGGTACGTCGCCTGTCGTGAATGGAACCAGTGAGTCTGAAGTGCTGTTGCAATCGTACAACGGTAAAATTATGGCAATTGAGACTTCTGGATACTTCTGATGCCAACATGCCGACATCTAACATACTAATGTCCAGTTCATGTTATTTAGCTGTTAATCTAGCCTAGGCATGATTATCTGAAAGCAAACAATATCAGATTTATTGTTTCACACCGACTTCTGCATCACATAAGCATGTGTGACTGAAATGACGATGAAAGATTAGAATTTGTCTATAAACCAACTTCTCATGTGCCAAACCCGTGGTTGTACAGTTTGACTCAAACATAATAAAAACATGATAAAAAGTCACCAGGGTCTTTAAAAACAGTGAGGTAGTGTGACGTTACTTTTCTGCGAAAACGAGTCTATGATTTAAACAATGTTTTAACCACCGTGAGTATTCATTTTGAACTCTGTGATTTTAATGCTCGTCAGTCTATCTATCTATCTATCTATCTATCTATCTATCTATCTATCTATCTATCTATCTATCTATCTATTTGCCTGCCTGCCTGCCTGCCTGCCTGCCTGCCTGTCTGCCGGTCCGTCCGTCCGTCCGTCCGTCCCTCCGTCCGTCCGTCTGTCCGTCCGTCCGTCCATCCGTCCGTCCGTCTTGCATTTGTTTTTTAAAAAATGTATTTGTTGCAGGGAATGGTGGCTCCAGATAGACGAACTAGTTTTGGCCATCTGGGAACGGTCCTGTGGTTCGAGAAAGAAATTTAAAAAAAATAAGGTAAATGGCTTGAAGATGCTGTTTTCAAATTGGCTATTTTCTCCATTGATTAATCCGGCAATGCTCTTCAACAGATAATTATACATGATTCACCTACCAATGCACTTAATGAATCTCAGTCTCTTGTGCTCCTGTCTGGATCTTGACGCTAATCGTGTAAATTTAATTATTCAACAAACAGGCTTGGTCGTGAAGTGTGAACACATGATAAGACTCAAGACCAGTTGTTGCTTGTTTTCTTTTCACGGTCGGGCGTCGCCCCAGATTTAAAAAAAAAAGGACCCTAAGTTTACACGATTAGTAGTGTACAATACCATAGTCGATGTTTGATGACTGATGCATTTATAATATTTTTTTTTTTTACTTTCCAGTCCGTATCAAAAAGTTTTTACGTGTGCTTACAGAGGGCAGCCAGGGGTGTAGCGTCCATGTAATATGCGGTATGAATACGAGATTACCAATATATTATTGCCTTATTAATTATCCAATACAATTCAACTAAGACGAAATGTTTTGTAAAATTTTCAAACATCCTGCTTACACTGTTTCACCTATGAGTCATTAACATGCATTGACAATACGACTTTGTCAAGATTTTTACTTGCCGATAATCTGAAAACCCACACACTGTTTCACAGATTCAGCTCTCCTATATGCACAGTGTACTGCATCTAGAGGCTGTGTCACTAGAGAAACTATTTTCAAAAAAGATGGCAAGTAATCTATGGGAAAATATATATTACACATATTACACATTGGGCAAGAGCGGCAAGCCTCTTCATGAACGGCTTCCCGTATTAACCTCAGGGTTACCAGACTTGGCTCTTTTTTAAAACCCTGAATGAGGATTATATCTAAGACAATTGACCCTCTCGCTGAATTTTACCCAGCCAGTAGCCCGTCCCTTGAAGCGGACCTGGGCCCAGGCGGGNGGGGGGGGAGGGGGGGGGGATGACACTGCGATAACATGGATTTTAACGTACGACATGAGAGGGACCACACGGAGTTCCATCCGCAGACTTTTCCATACCACAAGGAGCCAATGGCTCGCGGTAAAAAAGGTACCGAGACCTGACTCTTTTGCTGCAGTTCTTAGATGGAACAAGAGGAAGAGATCCTAATACCTCAGTATAATATTTTTATTTAGAAGTAACATGTAGGACGTTTCATTGCTGTCATCGCCTCGTAATGGTAATTTTATCGTGACGTAGGACATTGGCACTTTTCACGGTATCATAAAAATATGCAACGGGAGATGGCGGTGTTGATAGGGGTGTTGCTATATATATATATTTTTTTTATATTCCCCCACTTTACACTTAAAAGCACTGACGGTTTTATATAGGTGGTTGGATGTAAGTGCTAGATTACCCCCCCCCCCCCCCCCCCNTTTAAAAAAAAAAAAAAAAATTCCCTTTACGCCCCTGACGGCAGCTAAGCCAAAGAGTCAGTAGTGGTGTAATGTCTATAAATAAACCTTCACAGGAAATCGATTATCATACTTTTAGAGCAATACTTTTCAAATCATCTTAGTTCCTTCTTCATTCTCATAAGCAAGTAATCAACTATCATCTCTTTAATCTGGTATCGTCAGCACCACAGATAGGGTGGAGTTACTGTAGTTCGGGCGTCACAGCAAGCCTAACTTGATACATTTTTTTTTGTCCTTAGAATTTTATCTTATTGATTTACACCCAACTCGCCAAAGGAAAAGTGCATTATCTGAAGAAATGCTGTCACGTCAAAAGTAATAATTATCTTAATCTTTATAAAGGTCTAGTTATGTGGGTTTTTTTCCCTCTGTTAAGAAACCATAAACGTAGTTATAACATTGGTGAACTGGATGATACAAGCTGGCATTTTGTTACTCCCACTCCATGTCCAGATTTTTTTTTTTTTATTGTATTACATAAAGAGTTCGGAATGAAGAGTAAAATGACAAGCTTGCGTGGCCAGAGCAGTTTGTAAACTGCTGGACATGCAGAATAATCATTGTTTGCATGCCACAATGGATGGGCTTTATGAGAGAGCAGTTATATTGAATATCATTTTAAATGAGTGACATGTCGATACTTTATAAGAGTGATACAAATAATGTTCAAAGGTAGAAGATAGCCTACGTCACAATACGTCTCTGAGGAAGAGATGACCGTCCACGTCAAATTTAATCAGGTTTCTGAAATTAAATCCCTTGAAGCTGGGTTGGTGGCGCTCAGGAATACTTTACATTTTTTTTTCATTTTATGTCCATTGTAACTTTGATTATCAAAAGCATATCTACTTGATAAACTGACGCAACAAATGTCAACGCTAGGATTCCCAGAGGTAATTAGCCCTATCATGCGAAATTTGGCATCTATCCACATCCGACGGAGAAATGCAAATCAGCCCTATAAAACTGGTATGTATAAAGAGCAATAAATGCGATCATCGGCTGGCGATGATAACTTTTCTATCTTTGTTCCTCTCAAGACGTCCCGGGTATTTTTATTTTACTGGCATCACTTTAAAATAATAATAATAAAAAATGATTAAGACATCCCAGAAAATATATACCAAGTATTAAGCCTCCGCAGCATATTCATAACTGGTTCTCAGATTTACTGAGCCAAATAGCAGAAAACGGCCAGAGGGTCTTTTGGTTACAGACCTGTATTGGGATTGGACCCTTTTTTCCTCTATGGGTTATATTAACATTTTGAGCTGCCCTCTGAACCCAAAGTTTTAGCTTTCACCCAGACCCATACCAGATTGAAGCTTATTATGTGGTCCAAATTTTAAGACTTACCCAACCCTAGCAAGCCCATTGAAATTTTGAGCTTGGCAGTTCCAGCCCAGGGCTAAATAGTGGCTGGCAAAATAAAGTAAAATGGGCACAGTTTCCCATGATATCAAAATTCCCCCCCTGGATGCCTTATTACTGTAAGCAGGGCATGCCAAAAGAGGGAAAAGTGGAGATGAAATATAACCCCTAAGTACAATTACAGGCCTGCAACCTTTTCGCCCAGACTGTGGTTCAAGAGTTAGCATTCTTTACATGGAGAGAGGGGGAGATTATAAGAAATAATGGCAATTGCAACATGCCTGATCTAGTACTCTGATCAAACTCATCCCGTGGAAATTGCAACTGAAGCTGTCAACATTAGAATAGGAGAATGAGTGAGCGAGAGAGAAGGAAAGAGTGGGAAAAGGAGAGGAAACGTCAGTGAGAGAGTGAGACAGACAGAACGAAAAATACGTCCCTGATATTTTTATTTTACTGGCATCACTTTGAAAAAGATATGTCAGTTACTAAATGTAAGTGTTAGTTATGTACATGACTTTTATTTTATTTTTTTTTTATTTTCCGTTCTCGCTGGATTGTCGTGTAATATTATGCTACATGTAGTTGGCTTTGACCTAAATAAACAAAGGTGTAAACGTGTACTTTTCAGGAAAATAGCATTAGCCGTGTGCTGGCTTCACGAATCCAGTGGTTTATATAATCCTACCTTGAAGCACACGACTCTTCTTAGGTTGCAGGGGCCAAATTGTAAAAGCCTCTGAGAGCCATTTAATAAAATGCCTCCGCAAGAATAATCCCGAGATGGTCAAAGCTGGTCTGCAGGTCTGGTGCCATCACTGTGCTCAAATTATATACTGTTTACATTGGATGACCATCATTTAGATTTTCCACAGTTTTAATTTAGATAAAAATGGGTTAAACGTTCGGCCTTCTTCTGCAGACCACAGGCATGCACAAAGAAATTAGCCTGAAGTCATTGGGAAACACTGCCTTCATCTATTTTTTTTTTTTTACAAATTCAGGACTGAATTTCACCATTTCTGCGATGTGGTTTCACATTATACAATTATTTCTACACAACCTGTCGAAAGAACAGAATTAATTATACTCTGCTTTTATTGAATCTGATAGTCCAAATGTTTGACCAATTTAGGCTACTTCTGATAGCGCAGACGATGGTAACTGTGTTTAAACTCTATATCAATTGTGTGCCCTTCAAAACTCTTCCTTATCTTACCACAAATCGTGTCTATGAGTGAACAAGGTCCGCTGGATCAACGCATTTCTTACAAACACAGGTAAAAATCTGGATATAAGCATCAGCATTTCTTAAGGATCTGACACTTTCTCGTGACCTCGCCTAGGACAGAACAAATCTGACAGATCTTGCAACTCTTGGCGTGCCAGAGTCCACTTTGGTTAGTAGACGTCACAAATGAGTGTGTCTGCCTAAATCTCCAAACATTTGTGTTTTCAGACTGTGTCTAAAACTAAGCACGTTACTTCTTTCGAGATTAAGCAAAAAAAAAAAAGGTTAATGAGATAAGGACCATCATTCTAATACTAAGCATTTGTAATATGACTGTGATAAGAAATTGTAAGGTTAAGCAGTGATATTTGTAAAATGAGTCACTGGGATGCCACGTTGCAGTATGCAGGATTTTGTTGCACTTCAATCTGCTCAAAGGAGTTTGTCAATTAGACTACGCGACGCCATAAATTTTGAACTGCGGCGCTATGCATTTTCAACCGCGGTTGAAAATGCATGTCGTCGCGTAATTGGCAAAATCTTTTGAGCGGCTGAATGGACACTTTAGAATTTGCATGACATACTCTTTTCACATGTACTTAGAACTAAAGTACATTTCAAGTATCATCTAGTTATAATGAAATGGAGGCGTTTTCTTCCTAAAGGTAAAATATTTCCTGAACAAGCCAAGAGTATAGTGATATCAACTTGCTTACATTTAGTTATCCAGTGGAAGAAAAATCCCCAATTACCTGTAAATGTCATATTTGCAACCCATATCAAATTTCTTAAAGCCACGGTAGGATAGACTGATGAACGAAATTGGACTGAACAGCAGTAGAAACGACAATAGACAGACAGTAAAAACTACTTGTTGTTCCTATATCGTTTCTGATGTTAGCAGCAGGAATAACAATAATAATGGTGCTATTATGTTACTGAGATTTAAAAGTTCCGTTCAAGGCACTAAAACTTTTTACTGGCAAGATCATCTGGACAATCTCAGCTTCCTGAAGATATATCGCGTGTCTGTGATTTACAAGCGTTGGAATGATAATCGTAGTAGTAATAGTAGTAGTAATAGTAGTAGGAGCAGTAGTAGTAGTAGTAGTACTAGTAGTACTAGTAATAGTAGTAGCTATAGTAGAAGTTGTAGCAGTAGTAGTAGTAGTTGTTACAGAAACTGTAGTGGCAGGGGTAGTAGTAGTAGTAGTAGTAGTAGTAGTTGTTGTTCTTGTTACAGAAACTGTAGCGGCAGTAGTAGTAGTAGAAGTAGTAGTGGTAGAGTAGTAGAAATTGTGTGGTTATTATTATTGTTGTCGTGAGTAGTAGTAGTTGTAGCAGTTGTGGTAGAGATGTAGAAATAGTAGCAGTAGTAGTAGTAGTAGTAGTAGTAGTAGTAGTAGTAGTAGCAGTAGAAGTGGTAGTAACAGTAGTAGTAGCAGTAGTAGAAATAGTAGTAGGTGAAGTAGTAGTAGTAGCAGTAGTAGTAGAGTAGTAGAAGTGGTAGTAGTAGTTGCAGTAAAGTATTAGTAGTGGTGGTAATAGTTGTTGTAGGAGTAGTAGTAGTAGTAGTAGTAGTAGTAGAGTAGTAGTTGTAGTAATAGTAGTTGTACTATTTGTAGAAGCGGAGTAGAAGCAGTAGTAGTAGTTGTAGTAAAGGTAGTGGCATTAGTAAAAGTAGTGGTTGTTGTTGTCGTTGTTGTTGTTGTTGTTGTCGTTGTTGCTGATGCAATTCAAGAGGTAGACAACCTTGTTAAGTAGATTTTGGTTCGGGAAATATCGGTGAAGTAGTGCCTTTTCAATCATGAAGATTGTAACAGAACAGTTCTGGCTCATAGAAACTATATGACCCGATTCATGAACCACGTCATCGAACGCTCTGTTTTGGGGGATTTTCAGACACTTTCTGTAACGAAGGAGCGAGATAAAACCAATCGGCTTATTGATCTATAAACTTTGATATCTGATAAATCAGTAGACAGAAGAACACAAACGTCCATACTCTCAAATATATATATTCACGTAGAAATTTGATTACTATAATGTTGAACAAGAACAACATCATCAACAACAACAACAAAACTGGCGTTGGATGTGTGTGTGGTGAGTGGTTCAAAGGATTTTAAAAGTTTTGGATAAACAAGTCCACCTCTGTCTGTGTCAAAGCATTCCTTTCTTCATTCACGCGAGTTCAAGATGCCCTGTCTTAAACCTGGACAAGATCGCTTAAGCTGTCTGCCTGGGCTTTCCTATGCCGATGTCTATTAAAATACATAATTCCAAAATATGTCTCCTAAACTACTTCACGCCGTTAAGTGTAGAAAATTACGCCGCCAAAACGTGCTACATTCAGGTTTTTGACACCTATTAGATAAGATAAAGTGAGTAGGCCTATGTATTCGCACGCGGTCAAAACCAGCCAAATAAAAAAAATGGGGACCAAATCAGATTTAGTGGTGACCTTTTTCGAAGGACACTTGTGAAAAAGTCTGGGCGTTGACCTCCCTCACCCCGCACCACCCACCCCCTTTTTTCTTCCCGTTAAAAGATCGGGCAAAAGAAGAACTTTAATCTCCATGAAAGAACTTTCCCGAAATCTCTGTGGCAAGAACGTGTTTGACGTAAGCTTATGGCCGTCACGCGCGCAGTGGTTGTAATAATTTGGACGTTGGATAATGTAAACCCTTGGGTTGTCTGGTGCCAGCAGAGGCGTTATATCATTATGACAGACACTTGAAAGACTGTTTTGTTAGAATAATAGGGTATCGTATGAGTTAATATAGTCTGTAGAATGGTGCAGTTTTCCCACTTTAAGAAAGAAAATCCATGTCAGTATGTGTTTTTTATTTGGTGGCCTGATCCCAAATCTCATTGAAGACCGAAACATTTATTGCTTGGATAAGCCTCGCAATGGGTGCTTCGGTCTATACCTCGGCTGGGATCAGCCCATCAAATAGAAACACTGACAAAGATTCCTAAGATCTCACGAAATATAATTCTTGACAGCATCATGTTCAAGTTCCTCGTTCTTTTGGCTCTACCGGCTTTGATTGTGGCCCAACAAGGAGGTTACGAACATGCCTTGGAAGAACTGTTTAACTTTCTCGACGCTGATGGAAACGAACAACTCACTATGGCTGAACCTGCTGCAGTGATTACGGTATCCATCCATCAATCCATCGATCCATCGTTCCATCGTTCCATCCATCCATCCATCCATCCCATCCATCCCATCCCATCCATCCATCCATCCATCCATCCATCCATCCATCCATCCATCCCTCCATCCCATCCATCCCATCCATCCATCCATCCATCCATCCATCCATCCATCCATCCATCCATCCCGTGCACACATTACCCCACTTGTCCAATAAAGTTTGTTTATGAAGTCCGATTATTCACAGAGTTTGGACGCTGACAACAGTGGCGGAGTCGACCAATCTGAATTCACTGCAGCTCTTGCCGTTAACCCTGTCTATGCAGGTACTGGGATTGCGACAAATGGATGTATGGATGGATAGTTGGATGATATTAAGGACGAGTGAATGATTACTAGGCTGCTTGATTAATGTAATGGATGGATGGATTAATGGATGGATGGATTGACGGATGGATGGATGGATGGATGGATGGGTGGATGGGTGGATGGATGGGTGGGTGGATGGAGGAATGGATGAATGGAGAGGTTGATAGGTAGAGAAAGAAAGGGGAGAAAGGTTTATGCCCTACCTATATTTCACTACAGCCTGGGTTTACAGTGCACAGCCGTTTTGACTGGACCAGAGCCTTGTCCATGATTATAGCCCGTAACTATTTCCGGGAGGAATGTTGAAAATGAACAAAAGAGGGGAATGAACAGAAGATCCCCGACCGTGATTGGTTTCATAAGAGTAGCACCATTATGCCAAGTGGTTTATATTTAGAATATATTGATGACTTGGCGTCACTGAGTTGAGTGGGATGCTCGTGGCTATGGCTACTGATGACTTGACGTCAGTGCGTCATGCTCAACAATATTGATGACATCAGCTGGCTGATGTACTCAAGAATATTGATGACTAGGTGTCATTGCGGTAGCTGTCCTGCTCAAGAATACTGACCACTAGTCTGCGCTAGATGTTGTCCTTATGAATACTAATGACTCAGCGTCATTTGGCTAGATTTTGTAGTATTGTTGTACTCAAAAACATTGATGACATGAGGTTATTGGGCAAAGTTTCGTTCCAAGAATATTGATAAATATGTAACACGGTGCTAACTGCTGTACACAATAATATTGATGACTTCACGTCACTGGGCTGGATTTTGTTTAAGAATATTGATGACTATATGTCATTGCGTCAGCTGTTGTACTCAAGAATATTGATGACTACATGCCATTGCTGCTAGCTGTTGTGGTCGAGAATACTGAAAACTTGGCGTCATTGCACAAGACTGCTATGGTCAAAAATGTTTCCATTTCCTCAGGTTTCGAAGGCCAGCTGTTCGCTTTCTTCGACGCAGATGGCAGTGGTCAAGTGGATGGAAGTGATATAGCCACGTTATTCAACATGTATGATACAAATATGGACGGTGACATCAGCAAGGGAGAATTCCTTCAGTATGTGTCTGAATTCAAGCAGCACATTAGACAGCTTTAAAAGCAGGCATCTCCCTACCCATGCATATCATCATCATGAAAACTACCACCACCACTACCAACACCAACAGCAACAACAGAAATGGCAGCAACAATTACGATGTTAACAACAACAGCATCAGCAGCAGCAGCAGTAGCAACAACAATAACAACACAACAACAACAACAACCACAACAACAACAACAGCAACAACAACAACAAATACATTAGTATCAATACAAACAACAACATCGATAACAACAGCAACCACAACAACAACAACGCAACAACAGCGATAGCGGTATTGGCAACAATAGGTCAATATTTTCAGGCAGAAAAGAATTCAGCTTTAAATTAAAACAGCTCCCCTCTCTCAGATTAAATTCATCCAACGTAATAAAATACACAAATGCTGTCTCACACCTACCTACCTATCTACCTACCTATCTCCTTTCCTCCCACTCACCCTCCCTATCTACTTACTTATCACCTACCTACCTTACCAATCAATCTATCAGCTACCTATCTACCCACGTATCCGTCTACTTACCATCCATCCATCCATCCATCCATCCATCCATCCATCCACCCAGGCGTCTCTGTCTGTCTGTCTGTCTGTCTGTCTGTCTGTCTGTCTGTCTGTCTGTCTGTCTAATATCTATTTTTCTTTAATCATTTTGTCATTTCTCTCTGTCTTTCTTCCTCTCTTTTCTTCTTCTCCTTTTTTTTTCTCCATATTTTTCCCTGCCACCTGATTTTTCCGTCTCTTCCCTTTTCCTTTTATTTTATTACATTTTTTTTCATATCCTTGACGTTTGGATGCAGCATTTTAGTAACCTCTCATTAGATCTTTTGTCGTTTATATTCTGATCGTCTGAAATATCTCATATCGCTCTATTCCTTTTGTCTTATTGTAGTTAATATGTTATGCTTTGGCCCACATTGTTATGCCTGCTACAATTTTGAAAAAAAAAATGATATGGAGGTTTATAAGTCTTGCATCCAGGTTGATGCCCGCTCACGCGACTTCACATTACTATTACACCAGATGGCCTGATTACTCTAGGACTTTCTCGACTTCCTGTGGAGCATACAGTGCAGCTGCCATTTATAGGCGCTGATCATTGACATTCTGACAATATCTTCCACTGCCAATAGTTAGATACTCATTTTACCCATCCATCCATCCATCCATCCATCCATCCATCCATCCATCCATCCATCCATCCATTCATCCATTCGTCTTGGTGCCCAGGCATCCACCAAACATCAATGTTTTCTATTCTATTCTATTCTATTCTATTCTATTCTATTCTATTCTATTCTGTTCTGTTTTATTCTAATTCTTCCTTTCCTTTCAGACCCCATACGAGCCACGGCCCAATGCTATAATCCAGTGAGGAATAGTTATTGTGAACTGCAAGGGAGTCATCTACAAAAGCGCAGTTTCTCCCTATCATAATCACTGTTGCATAAACCACGTCATTGGTTTTCATATCGCAAACACTCTCCTCATTTTTACAGACTATAAATAAAACAATATTATATTCATAATGTGTATCGTGTCATTATTATGTCAGTTTGAGAGCTTTTTGGTAATATCAAGAAATTCTCCCAGCTAGATGTATTGCTTGGTTTAGGGTTAAGAGCATTTTATAGACAGGAGTAGGAATGAAAAATCACATTTGAGACAACCCCTTCCCATTCAAACGGCAGGCTGCGTCTGGCCCCCAACACGACCTCGAGTGCTGTGAACACACTCCGGGCCCGGCCCAACACTGGCCCTCGATTGCTGTGAACACACTCCGGGCCCGGCTGGTCCTCGCTTGCTGTGAACACACTCGTGACCCGGCTGGTCCTCGATTGCTGTGAACACACTCGTGACCCGGCTGGTCCTCGCTTGCCGTGAACACACTCGTGACCCGGCTGGTCCTCGATTGCTGTGAACACACTCGTGACCCGGCTGGTCCTCGATTGCTGTGAACACACTCCTGGCCCGGCTGGTCCTCGCTTGCTGTGAACACACTCCTGGCCCTCCTGGCCCGGCTGGCCCTCGCTTGATGTGAACACACTCCTGGTCCGGTCAAACACTGGCCCTCGCTTGCTGTGAACACACTCCTGACCCGGCCCAACAGTGATCCTTGCTTGCTGTCGTCGGTCTAACCGGCCCGCGGCCTCCAGACAAGCCACGCCCTGACAGCCCGAAGGCTAATGGTAGATTACCAACAGGTTTTTTTTGAAGGTGGAGGGGTGAACCTGAACCCAATGGTCCGACACTCTGGCCTAATCACAATGTCGGTGATTTTACTCTGAGCTCCCCAACTAATCGTGACACCTCCTTATAATTAATTATATAGGGGACCCTAGACGGTCCAAACCTCGTGCACCAGAGCGTCGTCAGTGAGACGCAGGCATGTGGCCCTGAGTACACATCGACTTCATCAATTAATAAAGGAGGAAAGGCTGCCTGTTGTGAAAGTGTATGTTAATGAAACAGTTTTTTTTGTTGTTGTTTTGCCTAAACATGTAAAAGTAACATGGGCCCTAAGCTCCCAGCTCAGCTCGCTAACTGTATGATAGGTTCGGAAGCGCATATCGTGATCAGGGGCGAAGGCTGACTTTCTCAACAGGGTAATCAAAGTTGAACATGATTGTCACTTATAGTCACGTATGCGGTATTAGTCGATAGTGCTATAATATCCGTTCGTAAAGTCACATTTGATGTTCACAGTATGATTACACAGTGTAATGGCTCCAAAATTGTAGAATTTAGGTCCAGTTAGGCTAGACCTAGCAGGCCTAGGATATTAAACAAAACATTGGGAACACGAACTTGCAGGAAAAACCCATCCAGACTGTAGGGGAGTGGCAATCTGTCAAGCTTTAAAAAGAATGACCTTTGGTTGCTTGGGTAGCAGACTGACTAACATCTTTGGACAAACCGCTCTATGCTCAGCGACTCCCTCCCCCTCCCCCGTTTTCCACCTCTAGCCAAATATCCAGACATAAAACAAGAAGATACTAATTTTATTGAAACGTAATTTTCAGGCCCAGTCTACACCATGAAGCCGAGCCCACCTTTTTGCAAATGGGTAGGCCTATATGAGTATTGCCATCGTCAAACCTTGCCGGTTTTGAGAACAGGGGGGCCAACTGAATTACTTTTCCAAGAAGTTTTGTCATTCATGTTATTTCCCAAGAAGAATTTATGTTTATTTAATAAGTTTGTTTGTATGTTTCATAAAGTCAGAAACCTCCTTCATGAAAAAGTAAATCTACCCCAAGGTGCTTTCCCCAACCAAAGATTTTGGGAATCAGCTACATTGCACTATAAAATAGGCAACGTGGCAACACCAGCACTGGGCTTGTGAATGGAGATATGTGTGTGGTGAGACTGTTCATGTGGCTTTCTGTAAGTGTGGATTCATTTCTAAACTGAGCGAAAAATAAAAGTGGTCGTAAACTTGTGACTGAAGGCATGTCACTTGTCAGCAACAGTGTTGATTATTGTCGAATAAAGAGGCCCTTGATAATAATGAATTTCACTAAATGCTATGGAATAGTGTCTCGTTTTACCAATATGTTATTTTTGTTCCGCATCACATTAAACCGCAATAGGTGAAAGCTGTACCACAAATCAAGCGGAGACCTTGATTAGCAGCTCTTCTTTACTAGCCGGTGGAATTTCCTTGCTTTCATTGAGTTTTTTTGTGAGGCCACTCCACATTTGGCTATAGGGGTGTCCAGGTTCTTCTTTATCCCTATTAATCAGTGAATAGAGCAGAGAAAATTGGAGGGGTATCAGGTTCTGAACGTAGGTCAAAGTAAGAATAGGCCTGACAAAGAGCAAATAAATAGGATATCGGCGGTGTTCTTGTTTAACTTGCCACGAAGGCCAAGGTCGACCAACGGCATTTTCGGCTGGTAATCAGTGATTATTTGATTATATGGACCCTTCGCCCCTGATCGTGACTGCCTAAGCAGTTACATAAAAAGATAAAAAAAATGGTCATGACTTAACAGTTGCCAGAATGAGAGGGCCGGGATGCGGAAAGGAGATAAGGTCAAAACCACATTGACAAGACCGGTATAAAGACGTTCCAACCACACTATGACAAGCGCCATCAGTACACATCCATCCTTCCGTTTGTGGAGGATTTGAATGCCAACTGAACAACTATGGAAGTGCAATATTTTAATATAACCTTGTTTGTGAGAGAAGACATCCATCCTTCCATTCATGGAGAGTTTGAATGCCAACTGAGCAACTATGGAAGTGCAATATCTTAATATAACGTTGTTTGTGAGAGAATGCAACAAGGTCATTATCTAGATGAACCGAAAACCAGACTAATAAAGTTGACCTGTATTTTGTCTCCCTTGACGAACAACGTGTACGTTTTGCATGCAAAGGACACGAACATAGTTCGTGATTTTCGAGCTTGCTTTACTCATGTTGTACTGCTGAACTTGTTTTCTTTAAAAAAATCCCTCTCTTGCAGTGATTAAATATGCGTTTCTACTGATTACATTAAGACAAGCCTATGGGACTCAAACTGAGCCTGGAATATGGGATTGGGAAAAAGGTTTGGGTAAGGATCAGAGTTGGGAACAAGTGATACTGTCAAAGGACTTCCCTCAAGCGGTTATTTCCTAACGCTCTCCCAAATACTAACCCAAGCAAATCGTGGGAGATTCCCAGAATCTTGCTCGAAACATACTAATTGTAATATTGACTTGAACTGAATTGAATTGCTGACTTAAACCATGTTTTAATCAGGCTGCTATGCTGACAAAGCTGACAAATTTAAGATATTAAAATACGTGAGCGGGCATCAGCCTGGATACGAGACTTATAAACCGCATTATCATTATTATGATTATTATTATTATTGTTATCATTAACAACATAATCAATAGTAACTATAATCCACACGTCTATTATACACCTAAACATATAATTGTAGTCGTAGTGATGAACAGGGTCATCTTTACCAAGTCATGAATTCTTCAAAAGTTTGGCTACGAGAGAAACAATCAAACTACTCGCTGGAATAATAATATATACCCCTAAATATCGGAATGGATAATTGACCTAACTACGGTGCACTGATGTTGCCCTTGACCCAAAGCCAAGTAAAATGTAAACAAGGCGAAGTTAAACTGTAGGCCTACTGTGCCCAGAATATGGATAAGTACTTAGATTTGCTTGTGGAGAACCGATCAGATCTACCAATCTTTGTGACAGCTAATAATACGAGGCTAAAGGTATAAAGATGCCAATGTTTTTTTCACTGTTGGCTTTAAATTAAGTTTTACACCTCTCATTAACTTATTATTAGGTGCCGTGTCAAAATACTTTCCAAACATGTTGTTCAGCTCTTTCTCCACATTTTGACACAAAGAAAAATGCACCTGAACCAGTGAGCTTTTCAGAACTTAGACAGTGAAGCAGACTACCTAATATGTTAGGCCTTTTCACTCCGTAAACAGGATAACCTTACCCACCTAGCATCAATCACAAATTTATACTTGACTGACTAAACCTCACCTATTCTGAGTCTATATATGTATGTGCACCTATCTAAGCCTTTGAAATTCAAATCCAATCCTTTTCCCCCCTCCCCATGGCCAATTTTCTGATTTTATAGGGACTATTTAAAATTGCATATTTTTATGGCAGGTGCTGTTGGCATCTTCATACCTAAAGCATGCTTTCGGTTTCACAGCGATCTTCTCACACGCAGATTCGTAGTGAAATACATTAGTCCCCTTCTCGAACTTCAATTTCAGGTCACAAAGTGTGAACCACTTGCGTCTGCAGACAGAAGGTCAGCCGGCCTAATGTGCATGTGCGGAAAAAGCAACCAGCTGTGTTTACATGATCTCGAGCGAGGCCGTGTGAGTGTAGGTTACCGGTAGCCTAGACTAGTCTAGTCTACATCTCTAAATTATCAGGAAATTCGATTTCTAAGTGTGCAGTCTTGTTGCACAGCCACTGTGTTAATCAAACTGATCCACAATCCCACATTTGTTGGTAATTGCTGAGGTTTAGACTATATATTCACAGCTGACCCAACATTTATTACGCGCTGTCTGTCTTATTCTTTCGATATTTTGTGTCTGACCCCTTTTTCCAATGTAAACACAGCTGATTGCTGTTTCCGCACATGCGCATTAGGCCGGCTGACCTTCTGTCTACAGAGGCAAGTGTGGGACCCCAAGATAAAATTCAAGATTTTTTTTTCCCCTTGGTTTCTTGTTGCGATCGATCGTCGCCCCAGGTCTAAATAAACCCTAAATATACAAGACTGGTGTTGTAGTTATATCAAATTAAATACTTACCATGATTCATGCTTTTGTAACATTTTTTTTTATTCTCCAGTTAGTATAACAAAACATCGTGTGAGATTACAAAAGGTAGCTATGACGAAGTGCCAGTAGTGGTGTAACATCTATAGGAACAAATCTCAGCAGCGAATCGATTATCTTACTATATGAGCAATACCATCTAAATCATTTTATGGTCTTCTTCATCGTTAAAATAGAGTGATCAGTTATTATCTTTTTGATGTGGTATCGACGCACGATGATTCACGTTACATGTAGGGATTGGTGGGTGAGGAGAGAGTATCCTGGGCGTGGCTGCAAGCCCTGTCGGAGGTATCTTTTTATATTTCCTCTCAACGTTATCTCCTTGATCTAAATCCAACTTGTCAGAACGAAAGTGCCTAATCACAAATATATTTTCCATTTTAAAAATATGCAGTGCATTTTACATTCTAATAGTCTGGTAGTTTGTTGGTGTATATTTTTCTTTTGTAGCGTTGGGAAAACACAAGTGTCATATTAACGAGGCTTAAATGTGTTATACAAGCTGGCATTTTCCTACACCCACATCGTGTCCATGTGTTTTTAATTAAAGGTTGGGATTGACATATACAATGACAAGCTCTAGTGGCCAAAACAGTTTGTAAATTGCTGGACATATAAAATAATCACGTGTTTGACTGCCATAATGGATATGATTCATGAGGAGCAATTTAAAAGAGTGACAGTACAAGTGAGAGTGAGTGACATTCTGAAAGAGTGATATAAGTATTGCACAACGCTGGAGGATACCCTTTGTCACAATATGTCTTTGATGGCGTAGTTCAAGGGATAAAGGACAGCCTGTGGTTCATATCCTCATAATGTGTAGCATTCTACCCATCTCAGCAATTATGCAAAAGTCATGCATAGAGCCATGAGAAGACTAGTGTTATTTGGATATAGAGTAGAAGTTGGTTAACTGTACTAAAGTCTCTGTTTCTGTGTGCAGTGTAAATCTCCCCTATCATTGCAAATCATGTCCAAACTTTGCCTAATGTTATCCTTTCATGTAATGCTGTTGAGCTGAGGGTTTAGACTCCGTACAAACTAACAAACGTTTTAAAGGAGCACACCGATTAGGAAAATGCGGATACACAAATGTTGACGACCATGTGCATGAGTCACAATAATAATTATAGTGTCCCAAAAGCCTAAATCTAATTCCAACTCCAACCAACTCAGAAAGGTCCATTCGTGTTCAGTCGTCTATGAAGAGCCTTTCCGGCTAAGGATTACAACTGACGTGAACCTGATTGCCGAAAGTTCTGACAAAATGGAGATAAGGGCAAAAATGCTATGGTGTTGCCATGTGGAATAATTGAAATCTATTGTTATGCCAGGTTCCGAAATGAATGAACCAACGTGATTATTTAAAAATACAACGAACAAAGCTAGGAGGCGAGTATGAAGCATCACACAAATTATGTCACCATCTACTGCGAAAGTCTCACGATATTTTATTTTAGATATTTTCAGTTAGCTGTTGAAAAAATTGAATTCATTGTAAGGCATTACTTTTGGTAAACCTCGCCTTTCAATGATGGTTTCTTAACTCGAAGTATTGATTAGCAAGATTCAAGATTAGCAAATTTAATCGTTTGTTGTTGTTGTTTCCACTTCTTGATGTTGTATTGTCTAAATGAAAGCTCGATTGTATGCTGTTAAATGATATATTGTCGACATTAATTTGTACACTTTCCTAAGGTATGTTTGACGGGCACAGCCGATAAGAGTGCTTACGACTGGTGACAAGAATGATATTCTGACGATGAATGGACAAGGCCTGATGGGCCGACGCTTTTCTTACAAACACCAAGAGGGAATTTTGGATATAAATGCCAGTATTTCTCAAAGATATGATACCCTCTCGTGGACTCCATCTTGAACAAAAGACGTCTGACTGATCTTGCAAGTTTCAGCGTGCCTGAACCCACTTTGGTTAGTAGATTGCATAAATTAGTTTCTGTTGAAAAATCCTATCACCTGCATTTGCAGACTACATTTACATCAAAGCATTTTATTTTTTTTTTAAATGATAGGAAACAAGCGACTGAGATAGACAGAATCATTAGTAATATGGAGGCCTTACATTGTGACATCAGTAAGTGCTTCGTTTCCATTGATGGGCAACTGGGTTACAGAGTGTTGCAGCAAATATTTTTTTGCTAGATATCATAGTATTACAATCTAAATCGCTTTAAAATGCTTAGCGGCACATAACTGGTTTTATCTTTTAAGCAGCTGAACGGACGCCTTGGAGATTAGTATGAAGCCTCTCGGGTGCCCCAAGGTATTTACGGAAACCTTTTTGTGCATGGAATCTCAGAAATGAAAGAATGTATATTTGCAACACCAAAACGCGGTTTAAGAAATAGTAATGATGATGATGATGATGTTTATGAGATGTCAGTAAAGAGAAACACGAGTTTTATTTCAATAGCATTCGTGAACTAGCGGTATGTAAGTGCACTTTCACTATTGAACAGCGTCACTGAATAGTATTGATTTATCGAGACTATTTGATCAGTTTTATGAACTACACCGCTAGAGGCTATAGTGTGGGGTATTTTCAAAACTTTCTCCACGAGCAAATAATTACGATTGTACCAAAGGGTTTGTTGATCTATAAACTTTATCTGATAAATTACTAGCATACAGAAGAATGCAAATCTTTATTGCCAAAAGACATGTCTTTCTAGACATTGTATTCCTATGATCTTGAGCAACTAACTACCGTCGGACGCAACGACATGCTACTGTGTGCAACACGGTTCAAAGTGTCTATGGAAGCTATTAGGCAAACTGTCCGTATCATTAAGTTAATGAAATATTTATCATCTAATGAAATATTATTCTTTTCAGCAACATGTACAAGTTTCTCGTCCTCTTGGCTCTACCGGTTTTGATTGTGGCCCAACAAGGAGGTTATGGACATGCCTTGGAAGAATTATTTAACTTAGTGGACCTTGATGGCGATGAGCACTTCACTCTAGCAGAAGCTATGTCTGTGTTTCCGGTATCCATCCATCCATCTATCCATCCATCCATCCATCCATCCATCCATCCATCCATCCATCCACCCATATATCAGTTTTCCGTCCCTCCCTCCCTTCCTCCATCCATCCATCCATCCAGCCAGCCAGCCATCCATCCATCCATCCAGCCAGTCAGCTATCCATCCACCCATCCATCCATCCATCCATCCATCCATCCATCCATCCATCCATCCATTTTCCGTCCTTTCATCCATGTATCGATTTGTGCACATATCACCCGACCTATCCAATAAAGTATTACCGCTATTACTGACAGGCTATAGACGTTAACCAGGATGGCCATATCGACAAAACCGAATTCAACGCTATTCTTGCCGTTGACCCTGTCTTTGCAGGTACGGGTTCGTCATTGATGGATGGATAGGTGGATGTATGGATGGATGGATGGATGGATGGATGGATGGATGAATGAATGGATGAATGGATGGATGGAGGGATGGATTAAGAAAGGCTAGAGCTAGATTTAAAGTATAATGAGATCTATTTGGTCAATGTTTCCTTTGCAGAAGAAAAAAAGAGAAAGTGGTAGGAGACTGTACAACTTTACACAAATCAGTTGGTCTAGCCATGTGGTTTGTTTCTAGTTTCACAAGGTATCATACACACTGTATAAAATTATGCAATTTCCTGTAAGGAAGTAACCATGTGATTATATATTTTATTATACCAAGCAAGGGAAGTAAGGGAACTGGCTATTTATATATTCCGTGAAACATTTAGTGGTGTTATTTCAGTTAAACCTTAATCCGCACTGACTATAAATAGGTATAATTATAGAGAAACTCGCAGTCGTTAACATATTTGATACATACATTTTACTTACAGGTGTCCTTCATCAAAAGCAGGAAACAAACGAGCTAAGAATGCAAAGGCAAACGTAATAGAATGTACAAAAACTAACTAACTAACTAACTAACTAACTAACTAACTAACTAACTAACTAACGTACTAACTAACTAACTAACGTACTAACTAACTAACGTACTAACTAACTAAATGCAATTAAAAAACAATTGAAAAGAAAAAAGTTTCTGTGACTATTAATATTTATTATTATTTCATAATACATGTCCTGTTGGTCATGAGCTCTTCTGTAAACTAATGTATGTCTTGCATACCAGTTATCTTTGATACGGGCATATCTCGTCCATTTATATCAATAACTTCTGCAACCTGGATAACTTGTTGGCACAACCCAATTTGCAACGCATGGCATAATTCTATACATGTCAAGTGAAGTAGTATTCTTTATGTTAATTATGACTAGAAAATGGTCTATAACGCCAGTATTTCTTACTCATTTTCGATTGATAGTCATTGAAATACGACGATTAATCGTTTTTTAATCTTTATATTTCAAGTTACTTCTCTTGATAACTGAAGAGTGCATAGTTACCTCTCTAAGTAGATTTGAAAAAAAAATTGTTTTGTTTCAAAATTAATAAAGATGAAGGCTGGGACAACCTTTCCCATTTAATTTAACTAGAAAGCATAACCTTTACACACTTTTTACTGGAACCTTTTGATACTGCAAAACCAAAATCTACTTGATGTGATTTTGGCTTTTGAAACAGCATAAAAAATTGCACATTTCACACCCAATATATTATCAAGGTACAAACATCATAAACCATTTGTCTGTA
>JAWQUT010000272.1:987015-1023570 GCA_033807755.1 Ellobium chinense
GAGAGAGAGAGAGAGAGAGAGAGAGAGAGAGAGAGAGAGAGAGAAAATCATATTACAAAATAGCAATATTTAAAACATGACTGTGTGAGACTGTCCCCCCCCCCCCCCCCCCCCCNAAAAAAAAACCGCCCTTTCCTCCTGAAAAAAAATTGTAGCGGTAAGGTGGGGGAGCTGGAGAGGTCATGAAAAAAGGCACGAACAAGTAATTGTAGTGAGAAAATAATTATGTTGTCGGTGGCTGATCGGCAATATCGATATTCAGATTGTCTCTATCATTACTGCTGGCCAAAATATTGATCTTGGAAGGTGGGGGTGGCGGGGTGGCTGAGTTGAAAAGGTCATGAAAGAAGACAAAAATTTTGTAGTGAGAAAAAGATGTCGTTGGTGGTGGATTTAGGTCCGCGGGGTACTGGGCCAGAGAATGTATGACGTTCATCTTCATTACAGGAAGGAGAGAGAGAGAGAGAGAGAGAGAGAGAGAGAGAGAGAGAAAGAAAGAAAGAAAGAGAGACACAGACAGACAGACAGACAGACAGACAGACAGACAGACAGACAGACAGACAGACAGACAGACAGACAGACAGACAGACAGACAGACAGACAGACAGACAGACAGGGAGATAGGCAGACAGATAGACAGACAAACAGAGAAGTACAGACTGAACATTTCCTTGACCCAGCCATCTCCTCCCTCCCCCTCCCCCCCCCCCCCCCNTCTCTCTCTCTTATTCTGTCTATCATTTCATCCATCTTTGTCACTCCATGACCATTTCTTTCGTCTTCCAGCCTGAGACTTTCTGTAGCACGGCACCCTGAGACAAGGCCAGCCCGGCCTGTGCCTTATTCCGCTATTTAAAGCCAGGGCCGTAAGTAGCAACCCCGCAGCGGGGAGCCCTGAGGATCAGAGTGTTCCTAAAATAAGAAGAAGGCAATGGGATGACGAGAAGAGAAGAGAAGAGAATGAGGAGGGAAGAGAGGAGAAGAGAAGAGAAGAGAAGAAAAGAGAAGAGAAGAGAAGAGAAGAGAAGAGAAGAGAAGAGAAGAGAAGAGAAGAGAAGGGGGGGGGGTGGGGTCTCAGCCTCGCTCAAGCCATGGTTTTGTTGGAGGTGGGAATGGGATGAATGAGGTAGTCGCTAATACTATCACTGCCTGAGTGTCGCCTCTCCAATGTGTTTACAAACCCGTGACCATATGCATATTCCTTGAGATAACTACAGTGAACACTGTTATGTTTTGGGAGGTTCCTGTGGTTACCGCAGTGCATTAACTAACGTAAGGATTATGCATACTGCCACACTGAGTTCTACTGTGCTTGTTATAGTCTAAGTATATTTTATTTTCTTGTGAAACGGGTCATAAACTCCAATCTCTTCGTGTAACAGTCGTGAGCTGATGTCACCTGGTAGCATAATACATGACATGTCAGAGTCACAGTGTTGGTAGTGTGAATCAGTCAAATCACGTTCTCTGACGCGTACTCGTCTTGAATTTACAGTAAAGCGATCATTTGAATCATTTTTGACTTGATAGACGGTCAGTGGTCATCGAAGCAAATTTTGGCAATGAAATAATTTGGACCTATGGAGAAAGCCTGCATGTATTTGGTAAGTATTGCCTGTCTTAGCTGTTGGTTCTTTGGTCAGGAAGGTTGCGTTGCTCAAAGTGTGGAAGCTTCATAAATCTAAATATAAAACGATTTGGTTCTTTTGCTCACCGCAGGCAACAACCCCCGAAATAAGAACATACTAAAGAGGGATTATTTTGATGGGACAGGATGAATTTCATTTGGATTATTTACTCCTAACCCTACCCCTACCACTACCCCTAACCCTAATCCTACCCTTACCCCTAACCCTACCCCTACCCCTAACCCCAAGGGGTTGTTGCTTGCGGAAATCTTGCCCTCAATTCTATTTTCAGAACCCAATAAAGCCTCTCTGATATAATAACATATTGACACTATTGTTACATGTATCAGATTGAGAATCCCTCTTAATTTAAGTTTTTTCAAGCTTGCAACGTCTGACCTTTCTTTTGCCGATAGCCACTTACTTAAAAGGTGATGTTCATACATTTACCAGATCTAGACCTTGTTAGTTTTTAAAATCTAAAATCTGCAATACCTATTGTTCGTCCTTGGGCCACTGCCTATGGTGGATGTAGAGCTAATTATTGCTATGCCGTCAGTGTAGACAAAGCATGACAGACAGATGACACTCTTTTAGAGTGTTGTCCCGACTAAGTTTGCAATATTTTCGTGTAATAAAAACCAATCACTCCAGTACCTGGTAAGTCTGGAAAACTGAAGAGAAAAACAGAAAAAAACATAGTCATAACAGTGAGCAGTTCTGCCTACATGCTTCACATCTAAGTTTACTTTGTAGGGAGGAATTCCTTATGTGTGCCGGAAAGATTTCCGCATGCAACATACCGAACCAATAACATACCCAAACCCTAACCCTAACCCAGGGTCAAGGTTAAATATAGACTGGTGTGTTGCAGAAATCTTTCTGGCACACATTTGGAATTCCTCCCACTTTGTATTTAGCTAGCCAGTAAAGCTTGAATTGGCGATTTCGGAATTATCATAGAAGTATCGTTTCCAGACACGGCAGATACTGGAACTGCTTTTAGGGGCGGTGCTGGTTGCCCCACTGGTCAAATCAACAAAAAGGCTTTGAAGAGCCTATCAAAATGCAAGTAGGCCTACATCGGTTCAATAATTGCCCGGACACCTTTATGTAAATAATCATCTGAGTAAAATATAAAGGATGCTTGTGAAATCTTTTCAATGTAGAAATAATCTGCTTCACAAACAGAATGAAATGGACCTTAGTACTCCAGTGGTTGCTATTTTATATGTGAGACACATGTTGGGGAGAATAGGGGGAGGAGTGGAGGGAGCATAATACTAGGTCGTGGACATTTTTTTTTTTCAGGCGGTTACTTAGAGAATCCCATCTTGTACTTTATAGTCCTTGATATTTGGCATAATTGTTCATTTATGCACTTAGAAATGAAGTTTTTGTTTTCCTGGGGATTTTCCCGTTATTTTCATTAACTTGAAAGGCGTGTCCGTACGGGAACAACAATCTTTATTCAACTTGTCCAAACTGTGCTGGATTGTTCTCCAGTTGAACTGTCTTCTACCATCATCAATGCCGCAACACTGGCAGTGACCCGCCTGATCTTTGCAATGGCAGCTCCCCATCCCTCTCCACCCTCCTCCCCACCCCTCTTNACCCCTCTTCTTTCTTTTTTTTTTTTGGCCACAGACTCGAACGATCTAGACGCCGTGTCACATTCTACCACTTGGATGAAAACTGAAAGTAGGCTAGATTAATTTGAATCGTTATCTCTCTTGTCTGTTTCTCCTTTTGGCACTATTCACGCGAAGAGGAAAAGTTGCTCCGGAACAAGGTTACCAACTTGGCTTTTAAAGATCATTTCTCAAATTTAGGGTTTCTCTTATTTTTGGTGGGGAATAAGGGAAGGGGAGGGGAATGGGGACGGCAGGCACTGGCTTGGCTTTTTAAAATATGTTGGTTTCCTAACATTTGAAGTGTCTGACCACAATAAATTTGTGGTCGCGATTGGTCACCAGAATATATTTCTTCAAAATCTTGAATAAACAAGGTATTTGCAGGAAGTCCTAGCAGGACTGACGATTCATTAGTAGTTGCTTTTATTCACCCTAGACACACAAAACAAAACAAAACAAAAACAACAACAAAAAAACAACTGGTCTTTGTGAAAAGAGATTCGACTTTTTTTTTTCTGCTTATGTTAAAATGATCTGCTTGGCGGATCCCTCAGATTATCTGGCTACCTTTAATACTTCCTGTTGTTCATTAAAAGTGAGGAACCCGCTGTAGAACGAAATAAGGATGCTACTTGTTGAATTTTAGGCTTGTAGACTATTAGTAGGCCTGAGCTTCATTTAGGGATGTGAGCCTCACTTGGAATTCCTTATGGAGCTTGTAAATAGGTACTTAAGCACCCCAGATTATCAGTCTAAATTCGCAACAATAATCTAGACTAGACGTCTAGTCTTATTGATGCCATCCAGGCACCCAAGCAATTTATCAATAGAAGAGACTGTGCAATCTGGGAAGTAATCCGGTATTGAGAGATGGCTTGGGACACTAAACTTGTAATACATATAGATAGATGGCTCTTGGATATAGGACAGAAAGTTATTCACAACTCTCTTGCACATGGATGTAAATTAGACTATGCCAATAAAAGTACACATTAAAAACTAGACTAGACTAGTCTAGATCTAGGCGAATGTCAGTTGTCATGAACATCAATATCAGAATATTGGAAAATACAGAATTTCAATACAGAAATTTCATATTATCAGTGTGCAGTAAAAACCAAATGCAGCCTGTCTGCTTGTCTTGATATGTAGGCACTATTATAGATCAAACATCTAAAAACATCTTCATTAGCAAGCAGTGCATTATGATTGTCAGTTCACCACTATCTAGTAGAAGTGACCTAACAAATTTTGAAGAGAAAAAAAAACAGGTTGCACAGGTCATATCATTGATATGTAGTGGGTACTGAGCTATATTATTGAAATATACTGAGCTATTGATATTATCATTATCAATTGGGCAATATTGCACATTAGTAACCCCATCGACATCCCCAATTAATACAACACTTTAAAACCATCCACTTACTCATGAAGTGTCGAAGTGCTTCACCCCTTACACGTTGACTCTGTGTCATAAGGCAGAGCTAGTACTGGTCTACCCCAGCTTTAGTCCCCATCACTGCTCCTATTGATTCTAGGCCTAACTGGTATCAGCAGTGGTTCAGATTAATCCTCATGGTGCTGTAATAGAATGAATCCTAGTGTCTATGTGGTATACTTGAATGCAGCAATAGAATAAACTCGCATCTCCTTGCCAGTGCTGAGTGCAATGTTTAAATTTGGCAGCTGGATGTCAGGGTTTCAAAGCCTTGGAACTAGTCTAGGCCAGACTGCTGCAGTTGCATTGAATAATTATGGCTTGGTGTGCAGCTCTATTTGGATTTGACTATGAAGACAACTTGCCAGTGTGCAAAATGGTGTTTCTGTCAGTGCACTGCATAGACCTTTTCTCCCAATTTTTTTTTCAGTATTGTCTGGATATAGCTAAGAACAGTCCATTGTTCTTTGACTAATGTGGAAATGGTTCTATCCATTATTTTATGGCAGAAAATTAATACAAAAGGATACCTGACATTGTTGATAATTGGTAGAAACATTGACACTGACACTTGGAAGTGCATGCTTAAAAATTTGCTTGAGAAAAGAATCATGAATCAGTGATTAGTGCACTAAAATCTGACAAAACTTTATTTCTGATATCAAATGCCACTTGTTTGTAACTAGCTTATCAATAAAATGCTCAGTACCCACTTCCAGTTGGCAGCCATCTTGTCTGGTCACATTGATAATAAGACTTTGGTTTAGGGAGTGCAGAATGATTCAAATTTGTCAGAAAACTTTGTCTGATCTGAAAACAACAGGATATTTTAATAAGCAACCAAGAAGTTACAAAAAACAAAACAAAGAAATTACTTATTTAAACAGACACACTTATGTTGATCTTGATATCTGAACATTTTATCATCATCTGCTGTCATCCCTGTGGTTTGGTGTTGAAACACTTTCTGACCTCATTATTGCTTCATTCATTACTGCCTCACCATTACAAGTTGGCAAAACAAGTGCAATTTCAGTGTGTCTTGAACCATAACAGATGTTGCATGAAGGCATGTTGTTTTCACACAGCATTGTTTTATTGGTGCAATGAAAGTGCTATTTTTATTTTTTTATTTCATTTTTTATTTAATTTACAGTGCTGTGCTGCATTAACATGATTATTCTATAATGAAATTAGAATAGTTTTGACATAGGCATAATCTGTTAGACTTAACATTCTCAAAGTTAATTGATAGGTGCTGTTGTTGTGATAGTCTTATGGAAATTGCATGGAAGCAGACTGATAGTATTAGCAGTGATAGATCATGCATACACATTAGGCAGAGTATTTAGCTTTGCTCTGTATCTTATTGCAAATGGAAAATAATTGAAAACATGCACGTCACTTATTTGTCTATGATTAGATAACACCAAGTATTTTCACTGATGGCATCTGCAGCCTTTCAAGAAATACTGAATAAACCCAAGTAAATACCAGACACAATAGGGACAGAAATGTTCCTAAGCAAATGCTGTGGACATCAGTGTGTCATGGCAAAAATTTACAATTGAATTTAAATAATCAGCCATTCTCTTTTTAGTCAGATTTCACTATCTGTCCATAAATGTTGCACCACTACTTCATCTGTCACATATTTTTTTTTGGTTTTTTTTGTTTCAGGTGCATTTTCTCACCTGTGTTGTTCTGGCATTATCCTCCTGGAAACTATTTGATTGTGAAGATGTGAGTACAATTTTAGAAAATCTTCCCTGCTACTGATTTTGTGAGTTATTGTTAGGAAATTGATAATGGAAATAGCTGAACTTGCAATTATTGGCGGGGGGGGGGGGAGGGTGGCGGGGATTGTGGCTATGCAGCATATATGTAAGAGGGTTCTAAAAACCTAAGAATTGTGGATTTGCTTCTTGAAGTCAGGCGGTTATGTTATGTTATTGTGTCCTTAGGAAAACTTCCAAGCTTCACTCCACTGAGGTATGAATGAGTACCAGCTCTAGAGCTGGAGAGACCAGGGCACTGTGTCATGGTGACTAGCAATGACTTCCATATTATAAACTTCTCTTGTAATACTATATATAAATTATAGATAGGATGTATAACTTTGTATAGCATTGTAAAACATTCCCTGCAATGCGATAATTTAAAACTTTTAACCATTTTTCTGGAGTTTTTTAAAACATTATATAAAAGTACAGTACTGTGTTAGTTTACAGTATGTATTACAATAATAGTGACCCGGTAACATAGACAATGAACATGACAATATAACGACTCTACAACAGGACCTCACATTTTAAATTCCAGCAAACATTTCCATAAATTGTGAATTTGAGATTTTGCAATATATACCTTTAGCCCAAAGCATTAATAAGAGTATGCGTTAATGACTAGCTTTTAAACAAATAGTCACCATGCGCCTTCATGCTACCGATGTGACCCCACCTCTGGTGCAGACAGTTGCTCGACCCGCGTTAACAACCGTATGTGCCTGAAAGCATCACATTCACAGAATAGAGTAGTTTGATAGAATTATGCACCTATACAATGGCAGCATAATATTAGTGCCATGTTTCATCAAGTTTTCCTCCTTCTTCCACCCTCCATTCCACCCTTAATCTATGGGGTGTGTTTTTCTTATTTCTGCATGCTTAATAATTTTCTCAGGCCCCATTGGTAATCGGGACACAGCTATGGACAGACAGTCAAGCCCACAGCTGTACCAGCTACAGGCAGGAACTGGAGAGCGGCATGAATTTTTCAAAAAAATATTTTCTGAAATTGGACGGATTGTGTGCTCCTTTTTGGAGCTATACGCTGCCACCGGCAGTCCTAGAATCAGGTGAGCTGCCCATTACAATAGCTGTTCTGCTGAGAAATCTGCTTTGTGAATATGAGTCCTTTTCCACATGTACACATTGTTATCTTGACATGAGCGGTCATTTCTCATATAACAGAAATGGTATTGTGATCTTCTTAAAATGTCAAGAAAGGCAGCTGTTATTTGCCTAAGCTGAGGCAGTTTATAGTTAGTTACTATATACTGAGTGACTGCAGCCAGGTGCAGAGATAAATAATGAAATTCAACTACATTTAGCTGAATTATCTTTATTAGTTAATATTTAGAAGGATGAACCAGGATAGGACAACTAAATTGATATCCTTGTGTGGATTTTGTTTCAGATAGAGAATTAAGAGAAAACTTGGGCACAACTGATCTGCGCGTCCAGTCTTCATTGTGGGTGAACAACTACATGATCAGCCAACAAGAGCTATGGAAGGGCATAAGATTTCTACACTGCCTTGTGCTTCAATCGGATGAATTTTTTGCTTTCCACCTAGACTTCTTAAGGTAAGTCAAATGTACCTTTGGATCCAGTAGACATTGCAGGTGATAACCTTAGACTTGTACTTTTATGTTAAATGTCTTGCAGCCACACAGAATAAGGCTTAAGTTCGACTTCCTCAAATTATTGGTATGGTATGTAAACGGACAACATCATTACTATGTATTGAGGAACTGATTAAGCTGTTTGTTATTGTTTCACTGTCCAAGCTTTCATTTTGGTAATGAAAAAAAAAATAGCCAATTCACATATCAAAGAGTTGCCTCCCCTTCTCCACCTGCAAAAGAAATACTTTAAAGTAGGACACGAATATCACAAATAGTTTTCCGTTTTTCAATACTTTTTCTTTCTAAAAGTTATCTATGGTGCCCACCGAGTCAATTTGGGAAGAAAGAGCATCGTTCTGTTACTGTGCGTGTATGTAATATGATGCAATAAAGAGAGCTAGAGTTACCATCTATACATTTTTTTAAATCTTCACATATTTAAGTTTCATACTGTACCACCGTGGATGTTCGAGAAATGTAGCAATTATCGTTCATTTCATAATGTTTATGAAGAAAACATCACAGACACAGAGAAGATGTAAGAAAAGGGATAATTTTTAAAAACTTAGTTCATCTTTTTGTGAACGCATTGAGCTGTAGTATGAAGGTGCTTCTATTTAACCTTTTTAAATAACCTGCTCCCACATCAATGCACTTTGCTTCCCATGCTATCAAGATCTGTTTGGCCATCTTTTCCTTACACCCCCCTCCCCCTCCTGTCCCATCCCCTGCAGTCTCTAGCCGAATCAAACTGCTGCAATATAATTGATATACACAGCTGCTTTCCATCAGTCTCCCAGATGGATTCTAGCCTAGGGCCATATGGGTGTTGTGATGTGACTAATGGAAAGACATACTTTACCATCCCTCAGATTTTTATTTTTTTTAAGAAAGTGTCACAAAAAGACCAACCTGGCAGATGAGCCTCGAACTAAACATACCTTTTGGAACCAGAGAAAATCTGGAACTTTGCTTTATGGAATGCAATTCTAGTTTCAAACTCTTTAAACATTAAATGTGCCCATACATTTAAGTATCTCTGAATTCTTTTGTAATCTTGCCTGAAACTTTTGCATGCAGGCTTATGACGCTCTGCACACTGGGTAATTATTTTTTCTAATGCTCATGTGGGGTCCTATTTTTGATTCTGCCATTATTAGTGGTCTTTGTGTGTCACCTCTCTAAGCACTTTTTGAGTATGTATATTGTTTTTCATATTTGTTTATCTCTTGGGCCGGCCAGAATTAATACTGCTGTAGGTCAAAGAATGACTTTGAGGACTTAAGACAGTATTATTTCCAGGTGGCAATAAATTCTTCTCCTAGTCACAATGGAATCAGGATAATCCCATAGAGGGCATATGATTTAATACTTATACATTTATGGAACACACAGAGGGGTGCAAATCCCCCACCATTTAGCATTGTCTGTTTTTGTGACCACAGCAATAAAAAGTACTGTGAAAGCAAATCTGAAACTGCATGTGAATTGTGATATATTTGCATGCTTCTTTTTTTGTCTTTTCTTTTCTTTTCTTTTTTTTCTTTTCCATTTTCTTCTTTTCTTATCTTTGGTCTTCTTTTCTCTTTTTTCTCTGTCTTTCTTTCTTTCTTTCTTTCTTTCTTTCTTTCTTTCTTTCTTTCTTTCTTTTCTTCTTTCTTTTCTTTCTTTTGTTTCTGTTTTTTTTTTCATCTTTTTTTTCTAAGTGAATTATCTGTTTTTGGTCTCCTACCAAGATTTCAACAAATTTTATGTTCTTATGATTTCAGTGATAACTGGATGTGGAAAGTCTTCTCCAGCAATTTCAGCAGCATCAGCAGCATCACCACCATTGCCCGCACAGCAGCATCTCTAGGAACAGATGGTGTCATCTTTAACCCTGTCCAGACTTACATTATCAGCTTGGCAGCGACACAGTCATCTTGTGTAAAGACAATATTAGCTTCAACAGAGACATTATCTCCAGAAGTGACGTTATCATCTGCAGCAGCGAAATCATCATCTTCAGCAGCCACTCTTCTTACCAAGAAATCTGCAGGCCTGTTTCCACAACCTCTTAACGTTTTTGTGGGGATGTTAGTGGTGATGGTGGGTAAAGGGTGTGGGAAGAGGTGTTTAGAAAGATCATTTAAAAAAGTGGCTGCATTAATCCATTTTGCCCCATGTAAGGACACTTTTTCCCTTTATGCCACATTTCCTACAGTAGTCATTGGAGTATCCAGCGCTGGAGTTTTTGTTGCTGAGTTTTTTATTTTTAATCTGATAAACTATTGGCAGGACTATAAAGTCAGTTATGTCTTGGAAATCATGTTTCTTCAGGAATTTCAATCAGTTTTACGAATTTTAACAGACCCCACTTTTACTACAAGTTCTAGCTGTTTTGGAAACTTCTTTTATACTTAGCCCGTGTCATTCCACAGTCTCTGATAGGTTGCTCTGTAACTGTGGTGAGAACATCTTTTGTGGCGCTGACAGATAGCTAGTGTGCATTGACATTCCTGTTCTGCCGATTCTGGGCTGAGGCAGATACTATGCATGACATTATAGCTGCTCTGGTGAGGTCTGATCTTCTGTAGCCACACATGACTAGCGGCGGTTCCTTGTGTGTTTTTGTTGTTCAGTTTAATCTTGTCCTCATGTTTCTGTGTTGTGGCGTGGTTTTGGACAGGAGTACAGCCGCCGTTAGCAAATGCTGTGGTTATTAAGAAAGTCCCTAGAGGGTTGAATTCTCTTGGCCGGCAGGGCTCGGTGCAAGGTTGGAGACCCATAAACTTTAAGGAAGATCAGACTAAGAAGTTACATCATCTGCTGAGCAAAGGGAAAATTTTGCAGAGCTGGATGATGGACTTCACAATCCAGATATTAAGAGGCTATAATGTCATGTAGAGACAGGAATGATTCTTTACACAGTGATACTAATGAGTTTCAAAGGGACACAGTACAATAGGTTTTTAAGCAGTTTAACTTGTATCTGCAAGTATAAGTAGTCCCATTTATTAAAGTACGTGAAGTGAATTTCCCTCAGGATTTCAAGCAGGTGTCATTGATTAACAGTGACAGGTTTTACCACCATTCCTAGTTTTTATAGAAGCTTCTTAGTTTTTAGCAGGAAAATTCTGCAGTTTCTAACAGACCCCCATTTTATTGTTGCTAGATCTTTAGATCTTGGATTTGTTTTGTGACTCTTCTCTGAGCTTCCTGTTTACTTCCACTTGTCAAATGCTTGCTTTCTGCTGTGGATTTAAATACTCTCAGTGAATTCTCTCTTTTTCCTTGGAGCTTGCAGTTTTGCATGGAAATTCAATAGAGAAATGATTTACTGCTTGCTGGTAATATTCATTAGACATTTCTCTGCCTTTTTCTCTTTTCTTATTATCTTAGATTTACATTTACATTGATTTCTGAAGAATAAATAGAAAATGTATACTGGAAGTGACTGAAAATGAATGCTATGAGAAACACTAGCTATGTGTCTGTGTAGATGTAGGAGAGGAGCTAAAAATACTTTTGTCATACTCCAAGTGCCAGAGGAAACTTCAAACTCTTGGTCCAGTGCATCAGGCTGTCCATCCTGATATATAGTATTTAATGCTGTAGATCATATGAACTGGCTGAGCCTGTTTGTGGCTGTTGTTGTACCTTCATATAGATATTCTTCAGGAGATGCCATTAGTCTTTTCTGTTGTAATCCTGATACCAGAGATGGTCACTTAGGATCAAGACATCATGTGGCATCATGTGACTCCCAGCTTACACAGTCTGGTGTTCATGTAGACAGACCAACATCTTTGACTGATTTATGGGAGTGTATGGAGCCAGTCATACTCGCAGTTGTCCAGCTTATGTGTGAGGTGTTTCAGATCTACAGCTCTGGCATCAAATGTGGTGATGGATGGGAACAATCAGTGGTACAGATGCATGTACAAGGATTCTAGAGAGCTGGCTTTACATTACCAAGACAAGAGTGTGCTGCAGATGAAATGCTTCTATTTCTTCTCAGATACTGTAGAGGAAATAGTGGCCCCAGTATTTGAGGCACTTATTTTCTTTATGACAAAAGGGTTAGCTCTAATCATTTTTCTGCCAGACATGTATCTAGCTTACCCTCATAGCATGTTATTGTTTATGTAAATACACTTAAATAGCCTTCCTCGGTCCATTTCTAACTTTTTATCAGTTCCCATATACTCAAGTCAGCTGCTTCTACTTGATCTTATCTATTTTATCTAAAGGTGGCATTTCTGCTTGATCCTGTCTATTTCATTTATCTGAAGATAGTGTATGGGTCAAAACTTTTATTCTTGATAATCAGTTTCAACTTCCAGTTGACCAGTGGTATAGAACTCTTTCCTGTTCTGCAATTTTGGCATTGAGGCAAATACTGTGCATGAGGTTATAGCTGTTCTGGTGAGGTCTGATGTTCTGTAGCCACACATGACTAGTGGCGGTATATCCTTGTGTGTTTCTGTTGTCCTACTTGGTCTTGTTCCTGTGTTTCTGTGGTGTGGTTTGGTTTCGGACAGGTGTACAGCCCCCACTAGCAAATGCTGTGGTTATTAAAAAAGTCCCTAGAGGGTTGAATTTTCTTGGCCGGCATGGCTTGGTGCGAGGTTGGAGGCTCATAAACTTTAAGGAAATTCAGAATTAAAGTCACATCATCTGCTAGGCAAATGGAACGTTTTGCAGAGCTTGAGGGTGGACTTCACAATCCAGTTAGTAAGAGGCTAAAATGTCATGTACATCTTTTGTTCATCACTACTGGTACCTTCTTAGGTTCAAGGGGGAGTTGTATTGATCCTGAATACATATTATGACAAATGTCCACTTTCTATAGACCTGTGGTATAGAGCTACACTCCTGTTTTGCTGATTTTGGGCCTTAGACAAATACTGTTCATGAGGTTATAGCTGCTCTGGTGAGGTCTGATGTTCTGTAGCCACACATGACTAGTGGCGGTATATCCTGGTGTGTTTCTGTTGTCCTGCTTGGTCTTGTCCCTATGTGTCTATGTTGTGGTGTTACACTGAACAGGAGTACAGCCCCCACTAGCAAATGCTGTGGTTATTAAGAAAGTCCCTAGAGGGTCAAATTTTCTTGGCCGGCGTGACACGGTGCAAGGTCGGAGGCCCATAAACTTTAAGGAAAATCAGACTAAGAAGTCACATTATCTGCTGAGCACAGATATTTTGCACAGCAGGATTGATAGACTTCGCAATCCAGATATCAAGAGGTCATAATGTCATGTACATATGGGACTGATTGGTTCAATTTGTCAGACAATTCTTTCAGGAGGATTTCGTATTTATTTTGGTGCAGGTGAAATGCGTAGCAGCCTGCAGAGAGATGTGGAATGGCAGGCATTTTTTTCCCTTTTTATGAAAGAGTGGAGGTTGGGGAGAGGAGACAGCTTGACTTCTGTGGGAAATGTGGCTTTCAATTTTATTTGTTTCTTGTATTCTATCTCACCATGCATTTTCTGTGGCCAGATTTGGATGAGTAAATGAGGGTGGGACAGTGGGAAGGTGCTAATTGCAAACAAATATGTTTAAGACTTCCCCAGATTATGTCACTTAAAAGTAGTTTTGTCCAAACAGATGATCATGTAGCTGCAATTTACTGTGCCTAGAGATTCCTGCATACCTTTACAATGGTGTGTTTAGGCAAAGGGATGGGTTGATATTTTTACACAAATGGAGTGAAGGCAAGAACCATTGCCAAAAATCAAGCTACCTCAAAGCCTTGAAGCACAGATTAAATCAGGCCACCTGAAGTCACACAGATGCCTTGCATTGGTGGTCCTTGAAGTGGGCCACCTCAGGTCACACAAAAGTCTTGTAATGGTGGTCCTTGGAAGTCAGACCACCTCAATTCACACAGATACCTTACATTGGTGGCTCTTGGAAGTCAGACCACCTCAAGTCACACAGATACCTTACATTGGTGGTTCTTGGAAGTCAGAGCACCTCAAGTCACACAGATACCTTACATTGGTGGTTCTTGGAAGTCAGACCACCTCAAGTCACACAGATACCTTACATTGGTGGTTCTTGGAAGTCAGACCACCTCAGGTCACACAGATACCTTACATTGGTGGTTCTTGGAAGTCAGACCACCTCAAGTCACACAGATACCTTACATTGGTGGTTCTTGGAAGTCAGACCACCTCAAGTTAAACATACATCTTGTACTGGTGGTCCTCAAAGTGAATGTGAAAGACATGTTACGAACAATGCCTACAGCAGTAGGTAGTACAGTTTGCACTGTGACACGTGTCATTTACAAGACAATGTACAATTTGTGGACAAGATATATAGTTTGTAAGAAGATTAGCATTTCATCTCCTTTGAATCTATTGTTATTTCTTTACATGACTTTGCATTTCTTAAGTCTTTCCCCGTGCGGGGCCGGGCCCCTATAAACTGATGTGTATCTTGGTCACATACCCCTCTGTTTATAGGGGGAGTAGAATGTTCCCCGCTGCCACCTGCTAGCAGGAAGTAAAAGCCATTCCATTAGCAGGCAGAGTCTGGGCACCCTCCCTTTTTGTTTTTTTTTAACAATATCAGTTTGATCTGTTTTGCCACACATTTTTGCCAATTTTTCCTGCCAAAGACATCACTTAACTTTGTTGGTTGGATGAAAACTACTCTCATCACTGAATGTTAGCAAGAATAAGAATGAAAATTTTCAGAACTGTCGTAGTACTCAGTATGGGTTATATCAACTACTTTGCTAACATTTCAGTCAGATTTTGCCTCAGCTGACGTTAAGGGAGATTGCTGGAATCCTATCATTTGTACTATTAGTAATAGCTTTAAAGAAAGGTACAAACTTATGATATATCGAATTGGGTTCTAGCTTTCAACTTCACAGATGAAAACTTGAATTTCCACCTCTTTTTCTGTTCCTCACAGCACTAATATTTTTTGTCCACTGGTGTCCAGAGTCTGTTTATGATATTGGGAAGCCAGACTGTAAATATTGGGTGGATCTCACAACCTGAAGTCTGATACACTGAGAAAACCAGCATTTGTAATGGTCTGGTCACATGTGCCGATATTCCATATCAGATTTGACAACAGAATATAAACTTTTTGTGTATCATGTGCCAATGTTATGTTCAATTTTACAGTACCTTAGCATGCCTGTGTCAGAAAAATGTGACCAAAGCTATACCACAAGTTATCTTGAGAGAAGCCATGGGATTGAAAGGATAATTAATTTGAGAAGGAGCTGGCGGCTCACAATTGTTAATTTATAGTTTGGCTTCCCAACAACACATTTTTGTTCATGATTGACTAAAGTAATGATCTTGAATTAATTACCATTCCCTACTGTAGAGGCACTCGCAGGATTTTATTTTCATGATCCTCTGTTTTGTTGGTTTTTTTTTGTTTTTTTTTTGTTTGGTGTATTGATTCAAAAAGTTTGTTTGAATCCTTGTTTGACCAGTCTCATCAATTAAAGCAAATTTGATATGTTACAAAGTGATTTTTGTCTTATCTTCCTACACTATTATGAAATACAGATTCATTTATTCAACACTGCCCCTTTTTCAGTTCTAGATGCATAATGAACTCTGGGTTAGACCATTTGTTTATGAATGTTTAAGTTATGAAGACAGGCCAAGTTTGGCTGAGTATAAATTCACAGTAGGCTGGATAAAATTGAATTGAGATCACATCTCAGGTTATTTTGAAGTCCAGCTAAGAGGTATAAGGGAACAGCAAAGGCTGATTTGAAATCCACTATGATATATGTTCCAAGATCACAATGCAGATTACGTTGTAGTCGATCTTTGAGTTTTGCTATCAAACCACGGAACAATTTAATTTGAAGTCAAGCTATGATGTATTTTATGACATCACAGTACGGGTCAATCTGAGGTCCATCTTTGAGTTTTGCTGCCAGATCACAGCACAAGTTAATTTAAAGTCCAGCAATGATGTATGTTGCGAGATCACAGCACAGGTTGACTTGAAGTTAATTTCTGATGTATGTTATGAGATGACAGTGTAGGTTTATTTGAAGTCCAGCTGAAGTATGTTATGAGAACACAGTGCGGGTCAATTTGGTCCCTCTTAACCCATTTGCTCCCACAAGCATTTCCCCCTCGCATCATCATTCCCTAAGAACAGAAATAACTGGCTTTTAGAGGAACTAAATCTCATTGTTCAAAAGTGTGATTGTGTCCAGATATAGGCGAAACAAAACAGTGATATAGCATGACGTATGCCATACGTAAACAGCGCACTGAACTGCCACAGATTTCTTGACGAACAGCATACGTCAAAAGAGCAGTCAAGGGGTTAAATATTTGCTGTCGGATCACAGAACAGATTAATTTGAAATCAGCTGTGGTGTATGTTATGAGATCCCAGTAGATATTAATTTGCAGTCCATCTTTGAGTTTTGCTGTCAGATCACAGCTGAGGCTAATTTGCAGTCCAATATGATGTATGTAATGAGATTATAGCACAGGTCAATTTGAAGTCCAGTTGTGATGTATATTGTAGGGGAACAGCAAAGGTCAATAGGGGAACAGCAAACGTTGATTTGAACGACCATGATGTATGGCACAAGATTTTAGCAGAGGTTAATTTGAAGTCCACCTTTGATTTAAGGTATGAGATCACGGCAGAAGTTAATGTGAAGTCCAGGTGTGATGTATGATATGAGATCACATCACAGGTTTAATTGAAGTCCATCTTTGATGTATGTTATTAGATCAAAGCATAGGTCAGTTTGAAATCAATCTTTTGATATATGAGATCAGATCACAGCACACGTCAATTTGAAGTTAATCTTTGATGTATGCAATGAGATCACAGCAGTTTAATTTGAAGTCTGTCTATGATTTAAGGTACGAGATAACAGCAAAGGTTAATCTGAAGTCCAGCTATGATGTATGTTACAGCACAAGTTAATTTGAAGACCATCATTGGTGTATGTTATCAGATCAGAGCACTGATCAGTGCAATGCTGTATATTATAGATCACATTTCAGGTTTAATTGAAGTCCATCTTTGAATTATATTATCAGATCATGACACAGATCAGTTTGAAGTCCAGCTACAATGTGTGTTTCAAGATCACTGCACAGATTAATTTCAAGTCCAGATGATGTATGTTAGAAGATCACAGTGTGGGGTAATTTGAAATCCATCTTAAATTTTATCAGATCACAGCACAGGTTGACTTGAAGTCTTATTTTTGGTGCATGTTATGAGATGACAGAAAAGGTTAATTTGAAGTCCAGTTGCGATGTATATTATAGGGAACAGCAAAGGTCGATTTGAAGTCCGGCTATGATGTATAGCACGAGATCATAGCAGAGGTCAATTTGAAGTCTATCTTTGATTATGGCAGAGGTTTATTTGACGTCCAGCTGTGATGTATGTTACGTGAGCACAGCACAATTTAAAAGAAGACTCATCTTTGATGTCTGTTATCAGATCACAGTACTGATCAGTTTGAAGTCCAGCTATGCAGTATGTTACGAGATCACGTCACAGGTTTAATTGAAGTCCATCCTTGACGTATGTTATTTGATTGAACCACAGGTCAGTTTGAAGTCCATCTTTTGATATATAATATCAGATCACAGCACAGGTCAATTTTAAGTCCATCTTTGATGTTTGTCACCTGATCACAGAACAGGTCTATTTTAAAGTCCATCTTTTTAATATATAATTATCTTTTCTGATCACAGCATAGGCTAATTTGAAGTCCCATTTGTGATATCTGTTAAAAAAATCCCAATACTGGTCACTTTGAAGTCCATTTTTTCCCTCTCAGATCACAGAACAACTTAATTTGAAGTGCAGCTATGATATATGTCATGAAATCACAGCACAGGTTAATTTGAAGTCCAATTATGATGCAGCTTTGGTAGAGACAGTTTCAGTTAATTCTTACATGGTTGGAGATTCCATCTCAGACTTGCTAATCTTATGAACTTGAGAGGGTAGGACCATTGTTGCAGAGTGACAGTATATTGTGGATCAATGTGGCTGTATAGTTGTGGTGCAGGATCCAGTATCAAATGGTTATGGGTTGAATTCCCAACTTGATGGCACCGTAAATGAAAGCATTCAAGATTTCCTTGATGCAGTTGTAAATGATAATCTGGCTGTAAGCAGAAAATGATACCTTCAATACCTGAAAAATGGCAGAGGGACCTCTTGCTCTAAGAGAGCTGAAAAAGTTACAAAGTGGTCTAGCCTGCGGCCTGACATCAGTGGATAAGTGCCTTGATATGAGACTAATACTTTTATAGTGTTTTAACATTATTCATTATTACCTTTCACATTTTGATCAGTGACAGTTTTTGCAAGCTGATGAAATTTAGATTGTAAACCTACTGTTTTATGCAGATCAGAGTCACATGTCATTCTAACTGGTTGGGGGATCATTGGAATGCGTAGCTCTTGCTTTGTGCATGACAGTGTAGATTTACTTTTGGACCATTTACTTAAAGAGTTCACCACTATAGCAGTGATTCTCAAGAACAGCATTCATCTGTTATTTTCTTTATACTGACATACCACTTTGCACTGACTTCACATAATATTGCCTGGATTGATGTATGAGCCAGTAGATTAGGTGAGATGTACATTTGGTATAAGTTTAGGACACTTATGCTTATCCTGATGACAGTTTTGGAATTTATGAAGGAAGAATGAGTTACAGGCACTTGGTCTCTTCATGGCAATAAACAGGTTGATGATGGTTCCATTTGGCTTGAAGTCTTATCATTATGCGCTCGACACAGCTATTAACATGGATATTATTGTTCTGTAAAATGATCGCTATTAACCATAGGCTGTCCACTAATGGGACAATCTAGCCTAATGGCAGAGTCGGATAAACAGCTCAGTCCAGCTCATCATATAAAAGCATCATGTAACACATTCTCTGCAGAATGGCACTGGTGACAAAGCAGCGCTAAACTGTTGACATGAACCTATTGACTGTGTTACAGTTTTGTTTTAGACCTGACAGGGTTATGATCTTTGCATTATTTTTACTTAACAAATGTCTGAGTTAGTAGACTATGAGCTGTCAAGATGACTTGCCACAGTGAATGGTGTCCTGACCATTTACAATTGTTTTCTGCAAGGATGTTAATCTTCCATTTTTATTCTTTTTCCACTTTTTTATATCCATGGGACTTCAGCTTTCTGTAAGTGATAGCATTCACAGTGTATTCAGTGCTTCATTCCATGATAACTGACATAGCTCCCACTCAGTCTCAGCAATTGTCCACTATTTTTAGTATGTGCCATTCACATTCAGTTACAAGAATGTCTCTGCTTATCAGATGTCTATGTCAAAGGACTATGAGCTGTCATGGTGAACTGAAACATACATGTAGCATAAATGCAATTGCAGCGAAGATAAGAGGTACTATGCTGTGGTTTAGGTACAGCTTTTGCAAGGGTATGATTTCCACATTGCTCACCAAATGTCTGTGTCAGTCAAGATGGACTGAAATGTAGCATGACTGCTATTATCATGAGATGGTATAGTGACCGTACTGTGGTATTGCTGTGAGCTCTTGTACAGTTATGCCTTTTGCATTGTTAAACTTATTACATACGTGGCATCAGACTATAGGCTGTTAAGATGGACTGAAAGGATACATGTAACAGGAGTGCAGTAGTCACAAAGATGGTAAAGTGACTATTAAATATGCCTTTTGCCTTTTTTCCCTTTAATGAAATGTCTGTGTCATAGACTCCAGCTATCAAGGTGAACTGAAATGTTGAGACTGCAACTGCCACACAAATGAGATAGTGACAGTACTATGGTTTTGCCATGGGTCCCATACCATCAAACCCTTTTCATTGTTTCTGTTTATCAGAAGTCTGTGTTATTGGACAAGAATATAAATAGGTACAGGGTTTGCAAGGATATGCCTTTTGCTTTGTTTTTGCTCATCAACTGTTTGAGTCAGGATGAATGATAAAGTGACTGCTGTGGTCACTAGACAAGGGACATGCTAGATATGCCTTCTGTATTGTTTCTGCTTATCAAATGTCTGTGTCAGAGAACTCAGGCTATCAAGATGGACTGAAATGTAGTGACTGCTATTGTCACAAAGATGGTAAAGTGACAGTACTGTGGTATTGGTATAGGGCTTGCAAGGATACACCTTTTGCTTTATTTCTGCTATCAAATGTATGTGTAATATGACTACAAGCTATCAAGGTGGACTGAAATATAGTGACTACTATTGTTAAAAACATGATATAGTGACAGTGCTGTGGTTTTGCTATGGGACATACTAGAGATATACCTCCTGCATTGTTTCTGCTCATCAAATGTCTATGTTGGTGACTGTGCTGTGGATTTGTTGTGAGACATGTTACATGTTCCCTCTGCATTGTTTCTGCTGATCAAATATCTGTGTCAGCTGTCAAGATGGACTGAATTATAGCTTGCCTGCAATTGTCAAAATTAGATGTGTTTAGACTTTGAGTATTTGTTACAAAAATTTGGAGCTGGCCTTTTAAAGTTTTGACTTTGATATTAAGTGAACGTTGAGGTTACCATTTAATCTTAGGTGCCAAGACCTACATCCTCATTATAATGCTTTGTTCCCTTCTCTATGAGGTCAGACACTTGATCATTTTGAAACTGTAGACAGAACTTCTGGAGTTTGGTTTGGGAGATAGCCCTTACTGTTTATCCAGAAATGCAAGCAGGTCTGTGAAGACATTTAGTAGATAAAAGAATGTATGTATAATGGAATGTGAGAAGACCATTTCTGGTAGAAGCCTTTGTATTGAGATTATGGGCATCAAAGATTGGCAGCAATTATGGGGTTATATGATCTTCATTGGTAGGCCTATAGGCCTATCACATGTCTATTTTGTGGCAAGAGTCATTTATCTTGTTACTGATCTGAGAAGGGAGAAATGTCACATACTTCAGTGCAATGGGTCCTTCTTTCCAATGACTTGCTCCAAGTGTGTACGTGACAAGGAGCTAAGGTGGTATATCAGTCCACTGGCTTATCTTATCATTATGGTGGGCTTAAGCAGGATTTATATGATAGCACTGGCTGATTATTACAGTGAGCTTAACATCTCAGGATTAATATAAGACACTGACCCATTAAGCTTAATGGGTGGCTTAACATCTCAGGAGATATCAGGCATTGACCCATCTTTGTGGGTGACTTAACATCTTTATAGGTGATTCATCTCTGGATTATTATCAGATGCTGATCCCATCTTTCTAACAGGCTGAACAATATGGAAGATCTCAAGATGAATACCAGAAAAGTCCTTCTCACCTTCCATTACATCTTGATTGTATCAGAATTTAAATTTGATTCTAGCTGATTGATTCTATGTGTGTCTTGTCATGTGTGAAAACCTTCACAGTAAGATTGAAAGAGTCTTACCTGGATCAGGTTAAAGATTTGGTTCTATTTGATTATGGCATTCTGCATGTCTTGTGTAAGTGAAACAGAAAAACGCCTTGTCATTAAGACTAAATGTATGAAGAGTCCTTTAAAGTTTCACTAGAGTTTCCTGACTTGTGCCATGACTAAATAGCTCATTATGATGTCACGTTAAAAAGGAATGATGACTGCCTTGATGTATGTGACTTGTTAAAACTCTGATCATGGAAATAGGTTTGGAGAAATTCTTGGTCACAGTTCCTGCCTTTGGCGTTTCATTTTCTCATTGGTATAAGCAGTTTATTTGGCACAAGTAATAGCAGATGCTGTATTGTTCCAATTAAATTTCGGAAACTTAGCTTAAACCAGTCCTCTGGATATTGTGAATTTATTACAGAATGATTTGGAGTATCCATGAAATTATGGACAAATCATATTTCAAGTGTACATTCAGAATGTGTCTTGTTGTGTCATAATGCTCAAATTAATTGACCCAACCAGATTTTAATGGTGCTGCAGTGTTAAAGCCGGCATAACATTGTATCATCATTGTCCAGTTCGGTCATGAAAGTTTGTGCATTCCCTGGCACAATCGAGAGCTTTCTGTGTGTCCATCTGTTTTTTAAAAATTTATTTCTAAAGCCTGAAGTTTCAGTAAGAATGAATTTACCATGACTGAAGATTTAGGAAGATCATAAATCTTGTAGTCCACTATTTACCTCATCAGGCATGACAGAGATTTTTACTCTTGCCCATGTTGATTAGAAAGTACAGCTGTCCCTCCTAAGAAATAAAGGTAGGTGAGTCCATTCGTTTTCTAGTATTATAGTCTGTGAATCCAAATACCAATTTCAATAACTTTTGTGACTGTATTACCTCAGTACCTTTATTGAGTTTGATCAGGTCCATCGACTGGGAATGCTGTCTCAACTGTTCTGAGATAAGTGGAAACTCTAGAAGGCTTTACCAGAAGGAACTACTTTTGTACCTTTTTGTGACTACCAGATCTCCATATATTTATTAAGTTTGATCAGGTCCATCAGTTTTAGAAGGCTGTCTCACATTTTTGTCAGAGCGGTTAAAACTCTCGAAGGCTTTAAACTAAGCTTATAAACAAAAAATGTATTTTTCTCATCTCTGTGTCTGTGTAATGATTGTTTTGGCTCCTTAAAAGGGGTGTGTGAAATGTACTTCATTATTGCTTCCTTCATAATTAATTCCTTCATTATTGTTTCCTTCACTATTACTTCCTCCATCTTTACTTCTACAGTTATTATTAATAAAAGTTATTGTATACTGGGTGTCTTGTCCATTGTTTTCATATGAAATACAAAAAATTCACCCATGCCTTGTTGTGTGCCCTGCAGCAAAATACATTGCAGTTTTTATAGTGATCGATAGCAAACAGTATTTCGTCGCCTTCCACACGAAAGGGCGTATCCCTGTTTTTCACGTTTTTAAGGAGAGCGATTTACATCTGATTCGATCATATTGATAGTTAGCTTAAGCCCTTAGGAATTTTATGCTATATCTTCGTTACCATTTGAGCTAGGGATACACTGTTTCGTGTGAACATAGTTCTGAGATAGCACTACGTACTGGTGGTGATAACTCAAAACCGTCAAAAATCGGGATACACCCTTTCGTGTGGAAGGCGCCGATTTTATTCTTGGGACAACATACCATGAGATGTAACAGCTTTAATATGGCTGGCACACTAATAATTTATACAGGTACAAACAAGCAAATCATTGTCAGAATCTAATTTAAAACTACTTACAATCAAATATTTGTGCAGTATGACAAATCAAGTCTTCTTCCATTTGGTCTTAGGCCTGAACATTTGCATTCCAAGACTTGTATGCATTGTTGCATAAGTCCTGTATGCGATTGTTGATATGTGCTTCATAAATTCTAAATCATCACATTTTCGACTTCACAAAGTCGTTTTTTGACAATAAGTCCAGTGACCCTAAAACTTCATGGGACAACAATTAGTATAGGACCACATAAGCTTCAGTGACTCTTTATAAAAAATCTTGAGATCTCACTTATTATGCAGACTCTTTCTTTTCACAGTAACAGCATTAATCTGTATGGTATTACAGCACAACATCCAGCTGTTGCCATTTGTTTACCTTGCTTTACCAACTTCTTTTCACAGAAAGTAATTCTGCCCCATAAACTTAAAATTTGATTTCAAATGTCTTTTGCTAATGGTATATTGCAGCAAAGCTGCCCTCACATTTTCTTTTCATAGGCGTAGAGAGACCAAATCAACACATGCTGTGTGAAAAGAGCTACACATAATGGCATTTTAGGGGAAATAAGATATCGGTGTTTGCATGATAAGGGGGTGCCTGTCCCCCAGTGTTTAAAGCATAAGATGCCCTGAAGGATGATAGTTTAATTTGTTTGTCAAGTATTACGTGGGAGAGCCCCTGAATCTTACAGACAGATTTACCGAACGTCTAAATCAATATTTTTCTTTTCCAAATATCACGCTCATGATCCAACAACGCCTGACAGGAGGTGTTTAACATTTTCTTAATTTTCGACTTTAATTTGATGATTTGCTAAGGCCAACATTAACTACTGAAGAGACAAACACAGCCAAGTTAGGCCCATACTTAGGCATAGATTATGCGCTCGACGATAGTGTAAGCAAGGGACAAGAGACAGCTTGTCTTTAAAGTGGCTGTTGATAAAACATTCTGTTTTGCCTATACAGATAAGCCAACATTAGCCCTCAAGTTCACAGCTTGACAATTTCGTGATAGAGCTGTGAAGCGCGTGTGATTGTTAAGAATATACAGAATGAAAAGAGAAAAAAAAAGATAATTGCTTAACTGTCGCCAGAATGGAAGGGTTAGGGTGCGGATGTACTCAAAAGCACATTGTTAGAATAGGATCGAGGAAAAGAAGACGCAACCAGACTTATGAGTTATGACAGTCACCGTCAGTAGACAGACTATGTTTGGAGATGTGGATGGGCAAGTAAGCAGCTTTGGGAGTACCCTCTTTGCAATGACCTTGTTTCTGGTGCAATAATTATAACGAGGCCATTACATGAATAAACCAATGGCCAAACCTACAGAGACTGATTAAACGTTGTTGTTTTTTTCTTTAATTGGCCCTGGTCATCTGGCAAAGTGCTCATATTCCATGAGACCGGCTATCAACATTGTACGTGACCTCCGATCTGCTTTGTCATGTTTTAATTTTGCTTCGTTATAGTCGACCATTTGTGCCTCTGTGATACTGACTAACCTATTCAGTCTCAGACCAAGGGGAATAATCAAACTACAAAGAGAACTGAAAGCCTTAGACTGGCGGTGTGAATGACTGTTTGCTGGTGAAATTTAATAGTATTAAACTGATTTGTCTACCAGCTTGTTGCCAGCCTTGTTTCCGGTTTTGAAGTAATGAAACTAGACTACATATCCGATACCATTTGACAACAAGTAATATGGTAACTATGTGGCCATTGGAGAACGTTACTAGATTGAATGTGTTAAAAATAATATTTTATCATCACTTGTTACTTGTTGACAGAAACATCATCATAGCACTCCGGACGTGTGTTCCGAGATGCCCCGGTCCCCATGCCAAAAGCTTCCTTAAAGAAACAAGCTAATTGTGCCGGCTGACTTCATGGCTGAGGACAGTTTTATTCCCTCCAGCGAGCCTGGAGCTGCTATTGCTTTTTATAATTCTTCGGTGTTTTATTTTATTTCATTTTATTTTATTTATTTATTTGTTTACTTTTTATTCCATTATGTTTTATTCGTCGCTCCCCCACGGAGCGTTTAGGTTTAGGGTTTGGGGCAAAGTTGGGGTATGGGTCAGTGTTGGGAACAAGTTTTACTGTCTAAGGATATTCATTAGGATGATTGCTCTTTCCTAATCCTATTCCAACCTAAGCAAACCCTGGGAGATTTCCAGAATCTTGTTCAAAACAATTATACTATGCCCCCAAAATGGCCTAAGGCATACTTTGGCCACTTTTTAAAAAGGCTACTTTATTCTCTATGAGATGAAGGCCTAAGTTTGCATGTTAAGGATACTGCCCGAGGCCAAGTGAAATATAAGCTAGGCGAAGCTAAACTGTAGGCCTACTTTGCCCAGAATATGGATATTTACTTAAATTTGCTTGTGATCAGATCTACCAATCTTAGTGACAGCTTAATGCGAGGCTAAAGATTGCAGTGACGGTTTTACTGCGATCTTCTCACACGTAGATTCGTAGTAAAAACGAATTATTCCCTATTCCCATTCTTGAATTTAGAATCCAGGTCACGGTATTGCTAGCTCGCAAAAATGTGAACCCAGGATAAAATCCTTTCTTACATTGGTTTCTTGTTGCAAACGGGCGTCGCCCCAGATCTAAAAAAAACCCAAAGTATACATAACTGGTGTTGTAGTTATATAAGATTAAATATTTTCCATGATTCATGCTTTTGTACCATTTTTTTCCATTCTCCAGTTAGTGTAGCAAAACATCATGTGAGATTACAAAAGGCAGCTAAGACGAAGTGCCAGTAGTGGTGTAACATCTATAGGATTAAACCTCAGCAAGGAATCGATTTTTTTTTACTGTAAGAGCAATACCACCTAAATCATTTTAGTGTCTTCTTCATCCTCAAATTAAAGTAATCAGTTATCATCCTTTTGATGTGGTATCGACGCACGATGATTCACTATACAGCTAGGGATTGGTTGGGGGAGGAGGAGAGTATCTTAGGCGTGGCTGCAAGCCCTGTTGGAGGAATCATTTTATATTTCCTCAGAACATTATCTTCTTGATTTAAATCCAACTTGTTAGAACGAAAGTGCCTAATCTCAAACACATTTTGTGTGTGTGTGTGTGTGTGTGTGTGTGTGTCAAAATATGCAGAATCGTTTACATTCTAATGGTCTGGTAGTTTTTTTGTTTTGTTTTTTTTTATTTGGTAGCGTTGGGAAATCACAAGTGTCATATTAAAGAGATTGAAATGTGTTATGCAAGCTGGCATTTTGCCACACCCATATCGTGTCCATGATTTTTAAAGTACTGCCCTAAGGGTTCAGATTGACCAGTAAAATGACAAGCTCTCATGGCCAAAATAGTTTGTAAATTGCTGGACATATAAAATAAGCACGTGCTTGACTGCCACAATGGATATGATTCATGACAAGCAATTTAAAAGAGTGACAGTACAAGTGAGAGTGAGTGACATTATGAAAGAGTATTATAAGTATTGCACAACGGTGGAGGACACCCTTTGTCACAATATGTCATTGATGGCGTAGTTCGAGGGATAAAGGACAGCCTGTGGTTCATATCCTCATAATGTGTAGCATTCTACCCATCTCAGCAATTACGCAAAATTCATGCACAGCTTCATGAGCGGACTAGTGTTATATGGGTAGAGTAGACGATGGATAACTGTACTTTACACAAATTCTGTCATCATCTAATGCGAAAGTCTAACGATAGTTTACTTTAGATAATTTCAGTAAGCTGTAGTATATATTTGAATTCATTGTAAGGCATTTCTCACCTGTCAGTGATGGTTTCTTAAATCAAGTATTGATTAGCAAGATTCAAGATTAGTGAGCAAATGATATTTTATCAACATTTATACTCTTTCTTAGGGTATGCTTGACGGAAACTGCCGGTATGAGTGCTTACGACTGGTGACAAGAATGATATTCTGACGATGAATTTACAAGGTCCGATGGGCCGACGCGTTTCTTACGAACACCAGGCGAAATTCTGGATATAAGTGCCAGCATTTCTCAAAGATATGATACCTTGTCGTGGACGTCACCTTGAACAAAAGAAATCTGACAGATCTTGCAAGTTTCAGCGTGCCTGAACCCACTTTGGTCAGTAGATAGCACAATTGACTGTGTCTGTTAGAAAATCCTATCATCTGCATTTGCAGACTACATTTTATTCTACGCATTATTTTTCGTGATAGAAAATAAGTGACTGAGATAGACAGAATTATTTCTAATACTGGGGCCTTACATTGTGACATCAGTAAGTGCTTCGTTTCCATTGGTGGCAATTGGGTTGCAGGGTGTCACAGCAAATAGTTTTTGCTAGATGTCATTGTATTAGAACCTAACGCGGTTCAAAATGATAGCGGCACGTAACTGGTGCTACCTTTTTGGCGGCTGAACGGACGCCTTGGAGTCTATTTGTATGACATGCGTTGTCATATCTAATGTATAGAAATGAAAATCGATCACGGAATTAGTTTATTTGTGGCTGGCTGGGTTTGTCCAAATATTTTCCAATAGGCTTGTTAAATTTACTAAGTTATTCACAGTTTACTGAAGAAAGATCGGGTAGACATGAATGTTGTTGGTTCTAGGAAGCCTTTTGGTGTCTCAGGGTATTTAGGAAAACCCTTTTATGCATTGAATCGCAGAAATGAGAGTGTATAGGCTACTCTTGCCATAGCAAAACGCGGTTTAAGAAACTGAAGTTAAAGCAGAGACTTAAGATATAGGCTATAAAGCCTGCGGGAGGTTCTCCGAAAGACAATGAAAATCATGCTTCATGCAACACATTATGTCATTGGCTTCGCTGGTCTGATGATTTGATAGGTATGATTATAAATCGTATGAGAAACGATTAACTTCACTGTTAAAGTCATATCCTTTACCCATTGTGCTTTTTCATCAGCTTCACTCGCCTAGTAGTCTAAATGGTGCTGTTATAAATCGTGCGAGACCCACGTGGGTTCAAATCTCTGTTATCGAAAGTTTCCTCAGATCTATTTAAGCATGTTCTGCTTTTTGGAGTTTACTACACAGAAAATCTTTCATCGCTTGTTAGACTGCTTGGGATATTATTGCTTTTCTGTTGTTTGTTCCGACATTAGATTCTCATTAATAGTAGTAATATTAGAAGAAGTGGGTAATAGTTGTAACACGAGTAGTAATTGTTCTTGATCTTGTTCTTGTTCTTGTTACTGTTCTTGTTATTATTGTTGCGTTGTTGTTATCGTTGTTGTTGTTATTGTTATTGTTGATAATGATGATGATGATGATGATGATGATAAATGACATCGTTGATTCAAAAATTCGTAATTATTTTATATCATTATTTAAGTCCATTTTGAATTTTAAGTATTATTTTAGTATTTCTTAATCCCTCGCTGGTTTGGATAGAACTTTTTATATTTTTTTAATGTGTTCCAAATGATGAAAATGATGATGATGATGACTCGCCCTGATGAAGGTCTAGCGATCGAAAATTTGGCAAATTTTACCACTAGAGATTTTTATTAGATAGTGATTTTTATTTGTGAAATTCTTACTCCATATTGTGTCATAATTATTAAATTGTTTAACATCGACTGGTAGACAGTTCCTCAATATAAATTTTTAATATATTATTCATATCAATGATGATGATGGTGATGATGATGATGATGATGATGATGATGATGATGATGATGATGACGACGATGCTTTTGTTTATGAGATGTGATTAAAAAGAAACACGTTTTTTTTTCAATAACTAGCGGTAATCTAGTGCACTTTAACTATTGAATAGCGTAACCGAATAGTAGACCATTGATTTATCGAGACCATTCGATCAGATTCATGAACTACACCTCTAGAGGTTCTAGTTTGGGGTATTTTCAAAACCTTCTCCACGAGCAAAAAATTAAGATTGTACCAACTGGTTTGTTAATCTATAAACGTTGATATCTGATAAATTATTAGACATAAGAAGAATACAAATCTTTATTGTCAAAAGATATGTTTCTATGGGAATTGTATTCCCATGATCTCGAGCAAACAACTACCGTCGGGTGCAATGACATGCTACTGTGTACGATACAGCTCAAAGTGTCTGTGAAAGCTCTTGAGCAAACGTGTCCGGCACGGTCTCGTTAAATTAATGAATTATTTATTATCCCAAGAAATATTATTCTTGACAGCACCATGTACACGTTCCTCATTCTCTTGGCTCTACCGGCTATGATTGTGGCCCAACAAGGAGGTTACGAACATGCCTTGGAAGAATTCTTTAATATGGGGGATCTTGATGGCAATGAGCACTTCACTCTAGCCGAAGCTACTTCTATGCTTACGGTATCCATCCATCCATCCATCCATCCATCCATTCATCCATCCATCCATCCATCCACCCACCCAATCATCCATCTATCCACCCAAGTATCCGTCCCATCCTCTCTCCTTCCATCCATTCATCCATGCATCAATCCAGCCAGCCAGCCAGCTATCTTCATTCATTCATTCATTCATTCATTTATCCATCCATCCATCCATCCATCCATCCATCCATCCATCCATCCATCCACCATCCATCCATCCATCCATCCATCCATCCATTTATCCGTCCATTCATCCATGTATCAGTTTGTGCATATATCACCCGATTTATCCATTAAGGTATCACTGCTATTATTGACAGCATATGGACGCTAACAACGATGGCAATATCGACCGAACCGAATTCGACGCTATTCTTGCCCTTGACCCTGTCTTTGCAGGTACGGGTTGGTCATTGATGGATGGATGGATGGATGGATGGATGGATGGTGGATGGATGGATGGATGGATGGATGGATGGATGGATTAAGAAAGGCTGTAAATGAAGTATAATAAGATCTATTTGATCAGTGTTGTTTTTTGCAGGAGATAAAAGAGGAGGCTGTACAACTGTAAAGTACACTTTCGTGTTACAAATAAAATCAGTTGGTTTGTTTCTGGTGTCACAAGGTGCCATACATACTGTATAAAAATTCAAGGCCCCGACCAAATGGGAAAGTGAAAAAAATCACATTATGCAATGTCCAGTAGGGAATAATCATGTGCATTATAATATACTAAGCAAGGGAAGTAAGGGAACCAGCTATTTATATATTCCGTGAAACATTTAATAGTGTTACTTCAGTTAAAATTTACAAAACATTAATCCGCACTGACTAAAATAGGTACATAGAGAAAACTAGCAGTCGTTAACAAATTTAATAAATTTACTTACTGGCGTCTTGCATCAGTCGCTTCGGTGACAGCGCTTTGCGGTCGATAGTACGAATCTCCCAAAGTGCGGTATCGGCGGGATGAGGAAGACTACGACTAGAGGCCGAACCGGGGGGCCTGGCTGATGGCAAGGTTTGGCCCAAGATCTCCTCATTCACCTCCACGAGGTGGCGACTGGAAACGATCAGCGACCCCGGTAGTGGCAGCCGGACGCACTTAGCAAACCATTGAGGGACCCTATGCCAAGATACAGGAGAGGTACGAACAAACACACTCTTTCCTATCTGGTGGGCGAGCTCTACCCCAAGCGGTCCGACCGCGTTAGACGGGAGGACCACCGTCTCTCAAAGGGTACCTCGCAACATTCCCAAGCAAATTGAGTGCCATACGGCGTTGTGGCCAGGCCCCCCGAGGCAGGGGTGAGCCGAAGGGACACCAGCCTGGGCTGTCCTTGGAATACGGAATAGGGTGGACGTTTATCCAGTGAGCACTTCGCCACCCCGCTCTCTTGCAACAGTAAACCGGTCCGGGATCTTTATTATTTTTCTTTGCCCAATGGATCGATCGAGTCACGATTACCCCACGCAGGCCCCATACCATTAGTAATGATACTTCTGGTGCCGCCTCTAGGACGTCATGGATTCCTTTGTAATTTCAGCTTTGTGACTGTGCTCGCTCGTAGCCTTGGACCCTTCGGATGAACGGGGGCTTTCGGCAAAGCCACCGATTAAAAAGGGCGGGTGGCCCTCTATCCCACGTCCCTCAAACGCAGACTACCCCGGTGGAGTGGCGAGTCGGGGTAGCCAGCTAGGACCTCATTGCACTCAGACCGAGGCTCCTAAAGTAGGCTCAGTCATCGGTCTGCCGGCACTTGGTGATCCTAAGCAGGGATGAGCTACGACTCCACGCCCCCCTTCAAGACTGTCTGGAGGTCACCACCCGTCCAGCCCCAGGAGTCTATTTGTGCCTAAGTTGCAACTAAGGAGCCCCCCCCCACCCCTAATTTTTTTTTTGTCCTGTTGGTCATGAGCTCTTCTGTAAACTAATGTATGTCTTGCATACCAGTTATCTTTGATACGGGCATATTTCGTCCATTTACATCAATAACTTCTGCAACCTGGATAACTTGTTGGCACAACCCAATTTGCAACGCATGGCATTATTTTATACATGTCAAGTGAAGTAGTATTCTTTATGTTAATTATGACTAGAAAATGGTCTATAACGCCAGTATTTCTTACTCATTTTCGATTGATAGTCATTGAAATACGACGATTAATCGTTTTTTAATCTTTATATTTCAAGTTACTTCTCTTGATAACTGAAGAGTGCATAGTTACCTCTCTAAGTAGATTTGAAAAAAAAAAATTGTTTTGTTTCAAAATTAATAAAGATGAAGGCTGGGACAACCTTTCCCATTTAATTTAACTAGAAAGCATAACCTTTACACACTTTTTACTGGAACCTTTTGATACTGCAAAACCAAAATCTACTTGATGTGATTTTGGCTTTTGAAACAGCATAAAAAATTGCACATTTCACACCCAATATATTATCAAGGTACAAACATCATAAACCATTTGTCTGTATTTTTTTAAAAAATCTTGCCTATCTCCAACATCGGCCTGACCTTTTTCCGAATCTTAGCTCTGATGTAGCCCTTAATTTTCGAACTAGGCATTGCATCCAAACACTAGAGAGGGAGACTAAACAGGTGGTGAACGGCAGTGAGTGGCTCCAGTTGTGTGATGCTATTGCTCCAGCTGATTTAGTTAAAAATATTGAGGACCTACCGGCATTACGCTTGCTGCTGTACTCAGAAATATTGATAACTTGACGTAAGAGATTGATGACTTGATGTCACTGACCTAGAATTTATACTAAAGATTATTGATAACTTGACATTACTACGTTATAGCTTTTATATGTAGTAATGTTGATGGCTTTGCGTCACTGCGTTAGTTTTTCTATACACAAAATATGTGGATGATTTGACAGTACAATGCTAGCTTTTGTACTAAAGAATATTGATGACGTGACGACACTGCCCCAAATATTTGTACCCAGGAATATTGATGACGTGACGTCACTGCCCTAGCTTTTTGTACTTACGAATGTTGATGACTTGAATTTGTGCTAAAGAATATTGATTGTCAGAAGTTATTGCACTAGCTGCCCTGCCTATTTTACTCAAGAATGTTCTGATCTCTACACAGGTTTCGAGGATCAGCTATTCAATACATTAGATGTCAATATGAACGGAATACTGACTGGATCAGACATAGGCAATTTATTCAACGCGTATGATACAAACGGCGACGGCGAAATCAGCAAGGGAGAGTTTCTTCAGTATGTATCTTCATTTCAATAGGACTTCCACAAACTTTATAGTGCAGGCATCTCCTTATCCACTCATATCATCATAAACTACAACAATAACTTAAGCAGCAGCAATATCATCGACAACAAAAATAACAACAATAGCAACTACAATGTCATCGACAACCACAACAACAACTACAATAGTAGCAAAAACAATAAGGGCATCAGTAAAAGCGGCTACAATAATGTTGTTGATAACAACATCAACAACGACAGCAAAATCAAGCACAACAACAAGAACAACATTATTAGCAAGATAACAACAATAATAGCAACAACAGCGCCAGCAGCAACAACAACAAATGGTCAACTTTGTTGGATCGAACTCAGCTAACAGCTCCCCCACCCCATTTCAAATTAAATTCATTAACCTTAAAACAGAACAAACGAACATACTGTATTTCATATTTACTTTGTCAATCACCTACCTACTTGCTTACCTACCTACCTACTTACCCACCTACCTACCTAACTATCTACCTATACCTACCTACCTACCTATCCACCCATTTATCTATGCATTTAAATATCTACTTAACTACCTGCCTACCTTATTTACCTAACTATCAATTATTTTATCCATTAACCATCCTACCTACTTACCATCCATCCATCCATCCAACCATCCATCCATCCTCCATCCATCCATCCATCCATCCATCCATCCATCCATCCATCCATCCATCCATCCACTTCTCTTCCTTTCGCACTCTCCCTCCCTCCCTCCTTTCTCTGTCTATCTGTCTGTCTGTTATATATATATATATATCCTGACATGGAGTTATAATTTTCTGTTCTTTTGCAGACCCCACACAAGCCACGGCCCAGCCGTTCTCTAGAGCAAAATACTCCAATGAGGAACAGTTAGGATGAACTCCAAAGCGAAATTTCTGCCGATCGAAGTACTGTAATATTAACTCCGCACCATTGGTTTTTCATGTTTTAAAACCCTCTTGTCATTTTTACTGACTAGTGAATAAAACAAGGTTATATTCATAATTTGTATCGTTTTATCATTTATATATCAGTTTTAAAGATGTTTGCCAAAATCAACACACTCAATCATATTAAAACATTTTATCTTAAACAGTGTTAAGAAATGAAACAGAAATATCCTTTCTGTTTATAGGCTAACATAATTTACTTATATTCGTGCATACCCGACAGTAGTGCCCTCGTGCCGCAGCCATTGATGGGAGTGAGCAGGTATGAGAGAGAGAATGACAGAGAGAAAAGGAGTGTAAGGAAGTATGAGCGATAGTCTATGATGTAGGATAGATTAAGATAAGTGAGCGAATAAATTACTTTTTAAATATTAATGTTTTATCTGATCACTTACAACTGAATGTTGTCTGAACTTAATCTACGTATTGTTATTATTATTGTTATCGGTAATGTTATTGATATATGGCTAAGACATTCTACAGTGATGGGTAAGATATCACACTTATTAGTTTACTCACGTACACGATTAAAGAACTTTAATGACTTTGAGGTGAAGTTTTTCTACAAACCAAAAATTAATGATCAGACATGAAAATCCCACCTTTATATGGATCAGCTACATACTACATACTAACCATGAAGAGACTTGAAAGAATTACACTGGCACTGTGAATGGATGTTTATTGGTGAAATTTGATAGTATTAACCCTCTAAGACCCAAGAGTGAACATATTGTCAGAAAAGGTATTGTTATATGTATTGAGTAAAGAGTGCACACGGCTTTGCTTAATGCAATATGAGAGACAAAAGTTTAAAAATCTGAGCACAATTATCATTGTGTGGTCACAGAAGCCATATTATACATACTATACGAGTATAGTATGCTAGTTTTTTTAGGACTACCTTTTATCGTAATTAAATATCTTCATGTGCCAAAAATGGGACAGGGGGTCCTATAGAGTTAAACTGATTTGTCTACCAGCTTGTTGCCAGCCTTGTCTCCGGTTCTGAAGTAATTGAAGCTATATTTCTGGTGCCTTGTGACAACGAGTAAAATGGTAGCTTGGTGGCCATTGGTGAACATTATGAGAACGAATGGGTTAAATAATATAATGTTTTATCGTCACTTGTTACTTGTTGCCAGAAACAGCATCACAACACTCTGGACATGTGCTCCGAGATGCTCCAATCCCCATCCCAAAAGCCTCCTCAAAGAAACAAGCTAAATGTACCGGTTGACTTTATGGTTGAGGACAGTTTTATTCCTTCCAGCGAGCATGGAGTTCCTGCCACCTTTTATAAGTTTTCAGTTTTATTTTTTTTGAATGTATTTTATTCTATTTACTTTAACAAAAATCATTATGGGTTTGTTTTTTTTTTCGTCAAATTAGGGCAGGCTCCTGGGATTTCCCCATCATGCGATTGGGTTTAGGGTTTGGGGCAAGGTTGGGATAAGGGTTAGTGATCGGGACAAGTGATACTGTCTAAGGTCTTTCCTTAGGGTGCTTGCCTTTTCCAAATCCTATTCCATATACTAACCTAAGCAAACCCTGAGAGATTCCCAGAATCGTGCTCGAAACAATTATACTATAGCAGTAATCGTCATTGTGCCTCCAAAATGGCCTAAGGCATACTTTGGCCACTTCTTAAGAAGGCTACTATGGTCTCTATGAGATCAAGGCATGTTACAGAGACTGCAATGCTCAATATTATCCCACCAAACTGCGTTTGCAGAGATACATTTTTTTCTGGCGTTCTCTCTCTCTCTCTCTCTCTCTCTCTCTCTCTCTCTCTCTCTCTCTCTCCGTTCTCCCAGATGTGTTAGAATGTCTTAAGCCACTTTCAAGATACAGTGTTTGTGAACATTTTGAAGAGGAAATTAACAAATGTCAAATAACATCATGCCAACTGTTTTTGTATCAACAATCAATTCTAACATTTCCAGGCATTCGTGAACACTTTTATGCATTTTCGTTTTTTCAATATAATATATCTCCACAACATGCGATCTTAAAACTTTGATAATTTTGGTACTCTCCAAATTTCTTCTTAACAACACATTCATACCATTAGTTTTGCTTCATATGAACAAATGTACAATTAATATACAAGCTGCATTTGTCTTTCCTTTTATTGAAGTCAATGTTCCATTTTGTGTCCATGGTAGTTTTATAAGTAGATTGCGTCTGTACACATCGAAGGTTCTATCGTAGTAATCCAATGGAAAATCACTTACTTACATTTCTGAAGGCCTTTCGATGTGTACAGACGTGATCTACTTATAAAATTACCATAAGCATTAGTAACGTCTGTATGACCATCATCTACAATATTTCAAAATACATTTTGTGTCCATTTAAGATATTTGATGAATTTGTAGCTGACAGTGCATCCTCAAACATATCTTACTGAACAGAAATCATGATCTATTTTAAAATACAATTAGATGCATTTTTGGGTGATTGAGATATGCGACGATCCAAATCAGATCATTTTTAGCCACTTTGTTGCACAAGCTTTGTGGTCACTGTGCAATATTTATTTTGCCACCGTTCAATTTTATTTTTCTATGGCTAGATATTATTGTAAACAACAACAACATCAACAACAAAAAACTCCTTCATTGTTTCTTCTCTAGCCACCTCATCCTCCAAATCATTATCAAGATTAGAGCTACCTGTTAAAGG
>JAWQUT010000272.1:1023583-1035703 GCA_033807755.1 Ellobium chinense
GGGGGGGGGGAAGCGGCTCCTGAAATCGAATTTTCGTTTCAAAATATCGATTTTGAGTTTTTGCGTTTTTCAAGTACCTCAACCATATCTTTTGTAGTTTTTGAACTAGAGGTAATAGTAATGACTAGAGTTCATTGTGGTAGCTGTTGTGATCAAGGATATTGACCAATAAGTGACACTGAGCTCACTGTTGTGTTCAATAAAATTGATAAGTAGACATCATTGTTGTGGTCAATAATAGTGAATACTAGATATCAGAGCGCAAATTTTTGTACATAAGAATTATTTGATGACTTGGTCTCATTGCGTTAGCTGTTGTGGTCAAGAATATTAATTATTTGACGTTACTGCGTCAGCTATGTTAGTTCAAGAATATTGATGACGTATCAGTGCGCTAACTGTTACTCTCGAGAATATTGATAAATAGTTTTCATTGCACTGTACTAACTGTTGTGATCAAGAATTTTGACGACTAAATGTCATTCAGCCAGCTGTTGAGCTTAAGAATCTTGATTAGTTTGTGTCAACGGTCTAACTGTTGTGCTCGAGAATTTTGATGAGTCGCACTGATTGTTATGCTTAAGAATTTTGATTATTTTATCTCAGTGGTTTAGCTATTGTGATCAATTATGGTGATGAGTTGGAGTTATTAAGGTTGGCTGCTGTGTTTAAGAATATGTCCATCTCGTCAGGGCACCAAGACAATCTCCTCAATGCACTCGATGTAGCTGGTGACGGCCAACTCATGTGTCTGAAATGGACACGATATTAAGCGCATATGACACAAATGACGACGGCGAAGTCAGCAAGGGAAAGTGGCTTCAGTATGTGTCTCCATTAAACATGTTACAACACTTTAAAATGCAAGCATCTTCTCATCCACTGACATCATCATTATTAGTATCAACAACAACAACAACAACAACAACAACAACAACAGAAACAAGAGCAACAACATCAAGACACACAACTTCAAGAGCAAAACATTAAGGGCAATAGTAACAACAATATCGACCACAACAACATTAATAACAATATCAGTAACAACAGCAACACTAATAAGCAATAAAACAATAACAACAACAACAACAACAACAACAGGATAAGCAGCTACAACAACAATAACAGCAACAACAATGACAACAACAGTACCGGCAGCAGCAACAACAATTCAATCCGACCTTTTCATATCGATAAGAACTCAGTAATGCTTTAAAATGTCCCGACCTCAAATTCAAGTCATCCACAGTGAAACAGTACACAATAACAACAATAACAATAATAATAACTTTATTAGCTCAGATATACATAGTATACACATGAGCAAACGAAACAGATAAAGCATAGCAATTAGAATACGACGAGCATAACATACAAAGGCGCAAAACACACACACACACACACACACACACACACACACACACACACACACACACACAAATACATATTTAACCTAACCATGCCAAATTTAAATACTCACATACCTACCTACCTACCTACATACCTGCCTAAATGTTACCTTCTCTACATGTTCAGTACCACCTGTCTAAATGTTGCAGGAGCCAAATTGTGAAAGCCTCTTTGAGCCATTTAATACACATTTTTCCTCGAATCATAGCAACGTTCCTAGAAGGCTAAGGCTAGTCTGTAGGTTTTGTGCCATCACTGTGCTGAAATTATGTACTGTCTACAGTAGGGATCCTTCATTTATATTTTTCACAATTTTAAATTAGATGAAACGGGTTTAAAAATTTGGCCTTCTTTTGCAGATCACAGGCCTGCACAAATGAAATCCGCTGAAGACACTGGGAAACACTGCCAGCAACAGTTATTTTTTAACAAATTCAAGACTGAATTTCACCACTTTTGCGGTGTGGGTTCGTGTTGTATGATTATTTCTAGACAGTCTGTCATTCTCTGCTACTAAAGACTCTGATAGTCCATTTTTTTTTTACCACTTAGGCTCCTGCAACCTAAAAGTGATGAGTCATAAAGTGACACACAAACGTCTCGCTACGAATGAGTCGTGTCAAATTCTCTTCGTCAGTGAACAAATTTACATACAGTCTTATCAGTAGGTCATTGTACCTAAATGCTAAGTTCACTAAGTCCCCTATAGGTACTTGTGCTTGGCTAAAAACTTTATTGCATGTAAGCAGATGTTTTATCTTTTACGCGAGCTAAATAACAATGTCGGAAATTGACTGGAAAATAAGTGAAAATGAGCTCATCATAAAAATGAGAAACTTTAAAACGACTTTTCTCATTTCGGGATTTTTTTTTTTTGCGATGCGACGGTATTTCAAGTTCCGACAACTTCAAGAAGCAACAAGCAGCTAGGAAGAACAGATCACTCTTGGTTATTCTCCACGCACTGTCATTCGACCATTACATACTACATCTCCAACAATCATCACTTCCACTTTGTACTTTTCCATTGTCAGAAGAATATGATTGGCTGGTATGGTCTGTTGTGTTGTCTAGGAACCCTTTGGTGTCTGTTTTCATTTTTCTAAGTCCCCTCCAATCCTAAACTACGCACTAAGTGGGAGACAGCGTAAGTATGCTTTATGTTACGATGTAAGTTACTGCAAGATGAATAGGCAATAACCTGGGACTCTCCCAACGGCCTACATTGAGAGATAAGAGCAGGAGTTGAACAATAAGGTCAAACTTTAACCCACTCTCATAAAAATGTGAAACATCTAAATTAAGGCCCCTATTTGTAAACAGTATATAATTTAAGCACAGTGATAGCATCAGGCCCACGGACTAGTGTTGGCCATCTGGGGTTGTTGCTGCGGTTTAAGGAGGAAATTTTATTAAATGGCTTCAAGAGACTTTTACTAATTGGTTCCTATATCTTACTATCCATTTTCTTCATGGTTAAATCGCCCGTGGCTTTAAACGGATAATTATACTTGAATGACCTACGAATGCACAAAATGCATTTCACTAGACTAGTTTGGTTTTTTTTTAATCCTAATTTGTATCCATTGTATCCAAATCCAGCTTTTCAATACTACTATTCATAATCTGAAGACATGTTTTTCTCGTCACTATCTTCCACATTATGCTGGTCTGGGGGTGCATTTTTTTTTTGTGTTGGGAAATCACAAGTGTCATTTTAACGTGGGTGAAAGAGTGACGCGAGCTGGCATTTTGCAACTCCCATATCGTGTCCATTTTTCTAAATGCTGCCCTAGGGGTTCTGATTAATAGTTAAAATGGCAAGCTCGCGTGACCAGAATAGTTTATATACATTGCTGGACATACAAAATAACCATGTGTTTGGCTGCCACATAGAATATACTTCGTTGGATAGCAGTTTAAACGAGTGACAGTTCAAAAGAGTGATACAAATATTGTATAGATAGGGGTTGAGGGCGACTTGTGTCAAGGCATGCCTTTCATGTTGTTGTACAACGGATAGAGAACAGATTACGTCACAATTAGTCGTGGGGTGGCTTGTCCGTACATTTTTTTTAATGCAAGGATATTCTGACTATGAATGAACACAGCCAACTGGGCCGACGAATTTCTTACAAACACTATGAGAAAATTTGGATATAAGAGCCAGCATTTCTCAAGAATTTGACACCTAATTTTGGAGACCCCGCCTCGGACAGAACATATATTATCTGACAGATCTTGCAAGTTATAACGAGTCTGAATCCACGTTGGTCAGTAAACAACACAGGTGATTGTGTCTGGGAAAAAAAAAATCCTTGTGTTTTCGTTAAAAGGTAAGTCTGCTAGTTCATTCGTGAAAAGTGTGAAAGCGATAGGGACGACCAGTTCTAATATTGAAGACCTGCACTGTGAGATTGATAAGAACCTTGAGAAAGTAGAGCAGTGTGTCATAGTCAACATGAATCACTGGGTTGGCATGTGTTACCTTATGCAGTGTTTTGTTAGATTTCATTTTACTCTAGGTTTATAACGCAGTTCAAAATGTATGGCACTGCATAACTTGCAAAATCTTTTAGCAGATGAAAATAGACCTACACGTCAGAAATTCGCATCTCGTAATGTTTTCACACATACTTAAACCCAACATGCTGGGTCTATTCTATGATGGAGCAGGTACATTTTCTGCCTAATGTTAAAAGGTTTCCTGAATAAACCAAAAGTTTTGTATTATGCACTTGAAGGAATGTTGTTAGGATTTCGTTTCTGATGTTAGCAGCAAGGGTAACAGTAATAATTTACTAAAAACGATTTTTCATAAAATACTGCGGAGTTCTGTTCTCAAGTCTCTCACACTCACGCAATTTCATGTTTTAACAACCCTGCCCGGCAAGATCATCAAGATAGTCTCAGCTCCATGAAGATCACAACGGGCGTTTGCCATTCACAGGTAGCTGCAGTGGTAGTAGTAATATCAGTAATAGTAGTAGAATCAAGGACAGTAGTAGAAACAGTAGTACTAGTAGTGGCAATAGTGGTAGTAGAAGATGTAGTTTTAGTAGTAGAAGTAGAAGAAATATGAGTAGTAAATGTCGCTGTTGTTGTTGTTCTGATTGCTGTTGTTGTTGTTGTTGTTGTTGTTGTTGTTGTTGATGATAATGTTATTGTTGATGTTGTTGCAGTTGTTGTTACTGTTGTTGTTGTTGTTGTTGTTGTTGTTGTTGTTGTTGTTGTTGTCGTTGTTGATATTGTTGTTGTTGTTGTTCTTCTTCTTCTTCTTGTTGTTGTTGTTGTTGTTGTTCTTGTTGTTCTTGTTGTATTTATTGGCGTTGTTGTTGTAATGCATAGTATGTTCTACAAGAGAAAGACGAGTACTATTAATCAGAGTTTGTTTGGAAAATATCATTGAGCTAGTGCCATTTTCACTTATAAATTGTGAAAAAAAAAAGGTATTCGTGTTTTTCATTCGAAACACACTCAAATTCATGAATCGCGCTTCTAATTTAGAGTATTTTCAAATTTTCTATAAGAGCAAGTAAGACAGGATTTGATGATTTGTAAAGTTGATATCTGAAATATCTCTAGACAGAAAAACACAAATCTCCATCCTCTAACCCTGAAGATATAACTACCGTCGACTACAATGACACGTACTTGGCGCGATTCAAGTATTTATTGTGAAAGTTGCCAGGCAAAGGTGTAAGGCGCGTTTCAACGTTAACGAAATATTTATTATCTCACAAACTTTTATTCTGGATAGCGTCATGTTCAAGTTCCTCGTTCTCTTGGCTCTACCGGCTTTGACTTTGGCTCAAGCAGGAGGTTACGAACATGCCCAGGAAGAATTGTTTAATATGGCCGACACTGATGGCAATCAGCACGTCAGTCTAACCGAAGCTGAATCTATAATTGGGGTATGGATCCATCCATCCATCCATCCATCCATCCATCCATCCATCCATCCATCCATCCATCCATTCATCCATCCATCCATCTGTCCTTCCGTCCATCAATCCATCCATCCATTCATCCATCCAACCAACCAACCATCCATCCATCCATCCATCCATCCATCCATCCATTCATCCATCCATCCGTCCATCTGTCCTTCCGTCCATCAATCCATCCATCCATTCATCCATCCATCCATCCATCCATCCATCCATCCCACCGTCCCTCCATCCATGCATGCATGCATGCATCCATCCATCCATCCATCCATCCACTAGTCCATTCGTCCATCCCTCTTATCCATCCGTCCATCCACCCATCCATCCACTAGTCCATCCATCCATCCATCCATCCATCCATCCATCCATCCATCCATCCATACATACATACATACATCCATACATCCTTCCATCCATTCACCAGTCCATTCGTCCATCCATCCATCCATCCATCCATCCATCCATCCATCCATCCATCCATCCATTCATTCATACATACATACATACATACATACATACATACATACATACATACATACATACATACATGTAGATTCTGTGCACACATCATCCAATCTATCTAAAAAATTGTCACCATTAAGTTCCATCACCAACAGGGTATGGACGCTAACAACGATGGTGTGGTCGACCTAACAGAGTTCACTGCAGTTCTTGCCGTTAACAGTGTCTTTAACGGTACGAGATCCCCAGAGATGGATGGATGGATGGATGGATGGATGGATGGATGGATGGATGGATGGATGAGTGGAAGAGGGGACAGATTAATGGATGAATTGATGATGGATGATTAATGAAAGAGGAGAAAAAAGGACAGATTATGAACTAATGAATGAATGGATGGATGGATGGATGGATGACATTGTGAAATATATTTTGGTCAAAAAATATAGTTGAATAATGTGCTATTTCGCTAGATGCTGTGCTGAATAATATTATCAATTTGGTTACATTCCACCAGTTACTTGAGTTCATGAAAACTGAATATTGTCAGGAATCTTAATGACAATGTTTCATTTAGCTTGCCGTTGTGGTCAGTGAAGTTGATAAGTAAACTTTACTGCTCTAGCTGTTGTGATTAAAAAAAAATATGGCTGACAAGATATCAGAGCGCAAATTGTTGTACTTAAGAATACTGTTGACTTGGTGTCATTGTCCTAGATGTTGTGGTCTAGAATATTGATGAATTGGTGTCATAACTCTAGATGTTGTGGTCTAGTTTGATGACTAGGTGTCACTGCGCAAATTGATGTACTTAAGAATATTGATGACTTGGTGTCATTGAGATAGGTGTCGTGGTCTAGATTATTCATGAATATGTGCCACTGCAGTAGCTATTGTGCACAATAATATTAATTATTTGACATCACTGCGCCAGCTGTGTCAGTTCAAAAATATTGATGACGTGTGACTGCACAAACTGTTGCTCTTAAAAATATTGATAACTAGGTTTTGATTGCCCAAACTGTTGTGATCAAGAATGTTGACGATTAAGTGTCCTTCAGCCAGCTGTTGAGCTCAAGAATATTGATTACTTTGTGTCAGCGTTCTAACTGTTGTTCTCGGGAATTTTGATGAGATGCTGTCATTGCACTGATTGTTGTGCTTAAGAATATTGATTATTTTATCTCAGTGTTTTCGTTGTTATGGTCAAGCATATTGATGACCTGGTATCGTTACGCTAGGCTGTTATGCTCAAGATCTTAAGAGTGTTTCCATCTCTTCAGGTCACGAAAACAGTCTGTTCAATGCAATTGATATAGCTGGTGACGGTCAGCTGAGTGTGGCTGACATGGACTTGATATTCAGCGCATATGACTCAAATGGCGACGGCGAAGTCAGCAAGGGAGAGTGGCTTCAGTATGTGTCTCCATTACAACATGACTTAAATAGTACACAAATACATATTCAACATATCTATGTCACATCTACCTACCAACTTACCTATGCTCCTACCTAGGCACCTACCTACCTACCCAAATTACCTACCTATCTACCTACTTACCTACCTACCTACCTACTTACCTACCTACCTACCTACCTACCTACATACACACATACATATCTACCATTCTACCCACATACCTATCTATCTACCTATTTACATGCTTGCTTCCTACCTCCCTGTCTATCTATATAACTATCTGCCTACCTGCTTACCTCCCTTATCTATTATTACTCACCTACATACCTACCTACTCATCTACCCACTTACAATACTTACCAACCTACCACCATGTCTGTCTGTCAGTCTGTCTTGCTGAATGTCTGTCTGTCATATTTTTCTTTACTCATTTTATCTTTTTTTTCGTTTTCCTTTGTTTTTTTCTCCTTATTTCTCTACAGTTTCTTCCCAGCCACCCCTTTTTCTCTCTCTCTCTCTCCTTTCCCTTTCTTTACGTTCTCTCTTTCCTTCCAGACCTCATACCACTCACGGTCAACCCACCGACACAACGCCGTAATCCAGTGGAGAAGTTAGTGTGAACTGCACTCGAGACTAAATCTCCAACAGCACAGTTTCTCTCGATCAGAATTACTGTAACGTAAAGCATGTCATAGGTTTTTTTATGCTTTAGAACTATCTCGTCATTTTTTACAGACTTGACTAATAAATAAAACAATGTTAAATGCATAGTATTGTGTGTATCGTGCTATCATTACATTAGATAGAGAGGTTTTATCTCTAAAGTCAAACCTCGTGCGGAGGGTTCTGAGAAAGGTAAGCATGCGCAGTCGATAATCCCAGGTGTTAAGTTCATGTTTATTGACCACATGTGAAATTCATAATTTTTTAAGAGCAAGGTTACCAAATGGTTATAATGTTGGACTCAAGATCTAATGGTCGTGGGTTCGATTCCAGATCTCACGGTCATGTTGTAAGTACCTTGGGAAAACATCTCGTTCACATTTTCCACAGTTCACCCGTGTGTGAAATGGGTACCTGGCTACAGGCGGCGAAAGACATTGTCAGAATTCTAGTGATCAGTGCCTATAAATGGCACCTTAGGCGTATAAGTGATAGAATGTGCTTTCCTTTCCGATTTCAGAGACAAACCTTGAAGTTTGGGGTACTCATGTCGGTGCAGCTGAGGCCCTCTGTGTGGAGCACTTCAAAAGACGAAGTTAATAGTCCCTTAGTTTATTTAAGTGGGAAAAGTAACGATCTTTAATATTCGACAGCAGGCATTGATACTTAAGGTTCCAGGAGCCTAATTGGTCAAAAAAATTGGACTATCCGAGTCGATAGTAACAGAGTATACAATACTACTATAAAAATTGTGTAGAAATAATCATATAACATGAAACCACACCGCAAAAGTGGTGAAATTCAGTTTTGAATTTGTAAAAAAATAATTGTTGCAGGCAGTGTTTCCCAATGGCTTCAGCGGATTTCATTTGTGCGGACCTGTGATCTGCAAAAGAGGGCCAAATTTTTAACCCCTTTTCATGTAATTTAAAACTGTGAAAAATCTAACCGATGGATCCCCACCGTAAACAGTATATAATTTGAGCACAGTGATGGCACCAGACCTGCAGACTAGTCTTGGCCATCTCGGAAAATTCCTGTGGTTAGAGAAGAAATTTTTATTAAATGGCTCAAAGAAGCTTTTACAATTTGGCTCCTGCAGCCTCAAGCCACGATTGGAATATTGTGTATCCAACAGTGGATAAGCATGATTGACGCCAGCAGTTATCATATATATAAAGCTGTTAAAGATACATCTTTCCCTCGAGCCTTACTATCTTGTCCCTGCTCAACAAGAAAAAGCGGATTAAAATTGCTCGTTTTCGACCATCAAATAATTACCTCCAAACTAAAGACCGGCAGGTGGCAGGAACAGGCTCTGGCTTAGAGAAAGTGTGATTTATGTCAAAAAGAGATTTGTGACGAAATGTATATGTTTCTATGTAAAAAATACCAAGTACAAAAAAAAAAAAGAAAAAAGATGGATTGAGAAGTATGTGATGATAAAGCCCAGTGTTTAATAAATAATGCGTAATTTATTTAAATCAAAATATCTCCATACAATTCAAACCCTCGAGGAATTTAAGTCAAAACCGTACTCTCTTCAAGAAGCACCCTCTGCTCAGTTTAAAAATAAAACAATACAAAAGTGCTGAAATAATATACGAATTGTACAGTGAACGCTCGAAACCATTAGTATCGTGATTAACTTCTCTCACGTAGGTTGGTTTAAATTTGTCTTCTGTTAGATTTTAGTATATACCTACCTGTCTGATTGTAATTTTTTATAAATTTATCTGCTGATTGGTCTGTTGTTATTGTTTTGTTGGTTTTTTTTTTTTTGGTATGTTTGTCTGCGTATGTGCAGTCAAATTGTAGCTATATGTCCATATTTTGCAACATCGTTTGTTAATATGAAAGAAAAAAATATTTTTTGTTGTTCAGGCAGGGAGGGCATAAAGGTGTCCCTGAATTACTGTCACTGGAAATTGTCATCGTGTTGAAGGCTGAAAGTAGATAAACAGATCATAAAAGTGGCGTTGAGATACTGTTCTTGTGAATCAAAATTCATTCATTCATTCATTCATTCATTCATTCATTCATTCATTCATTCATTCATTCATTCATTCATTCATTCATTCATTCATTCATTCATTCATTCATTTATTCAAAACAAATCTGAGCATAATATCATACAGTATCTGAACTTATTTCACATTCCTGACTTCTCATACCCTGAAAACAGTAAACAGATAACTTTTCTTAACGTATTTCTCTGTATATTTTTTCCCTTATATCTCAAAAAAAGTATTCCCTCTGTTCAGGAACAAGACTAGAGTATTCGTCAAGCTCATTCCCCATCTGCCTAAATCAGTTTGTGAGGTTTTTCAAAAATTGAGAGCTTTCAACCGGTTGCTCAAAGCAAAACAATATGAGCTGGACGTGACTGGCTTGTGACACTGGGATATACTAATGAGTCAGAACTCCACCTCTACATTTGTTTTGATAGAAAAAAAAAGAAGATAAATGGAAGATTCCGTAGTAATATGAACAACCCAGATCAACAATAAAAATAAATAATAATAATAATAATAACTGTGACAAATGTAGAATGAGCGGGATGATTTGGCTCTGGCCTGAAATTGTTAAAGATGGACTTACTCAAAATAAGAAAAGTAATATTTGGTGTCCACCTTACATGAAGCCTAAAGATCACACCTGTGAGTTGGCAGCGGTTATGTATGTTCTCAAAGAGTGAAGGAAGTTACTGAGTGATCTGGTCTGCTGGTGATATTATAATGTGAAGCCGTGTGAGAGGACATTGTCGGGATACGAAGCTCGCAGGATTTCTTTACAAATACAAACGAACATGATTGTGCGATCACATGTTTAAAACACCCACCTAATCACAACGGACAGTCTGTGGGATCCCCTCAGTAAAATCACCAGATAAATGCACTGTGTACAGTGACCACCTGCCAGCAGAAACACTTTCACCGAATTTCCCACCGGCACATGCACACGCACACGGCACGTTATCTCTTCCGTCAATCAACGTGCGTAAATTTGGGAGTGTGTCAGCATCCAGACTTTGTCTACGAAACATACCGGACTGCCGGAACTTGATCCCTGCCTCTAAACACCAGTAAAGGAGTAAAGGCCTTTGGGGGAGTCCCATGACATTGCCCTTAAATCAAGTACAAACTGAAATTTTAACTTTGCCCATAAATCAAGTACAAACTTAAATTTTAACTTTGCCCTTAAATCAAGTACAAACTGAAATTTTAACTTAAAGCATACTTAGGCTACCAGACAATGGCCTCGCGTATATCTGACTGGTTGACTTCCTTCATGTGCCATGTTATCGGACAGTCCCGCTTATAACTTGGTTTGGGTGTTGAGGGACAGAATTGAAAACAAGAAGTACATAATAACGACAGCCAGAGGCTCGCGATACGATAGGTGAATAACGAATTTCATAAATATGATATAAAACGAGCAATCATTACAGATCTTCTATATCCATGACTTACCTCATTCAAATAATTGGGCCCTAGATAGTTCTTCAAGCCCTAACAATGCCATAGCCTTCAGCAGTATGTCACGATCAAACCGGCCCTCGTCATTCTTATCAAAAGCACGGAAAAGTGACTCTACGTAAGCTGTCAAAGAAAAGAAAGGTAAGAGATAGGTAAGTAGATGATTGATCATTACACGTACATCATAATGTCATGTAGCCAATCAAAATGTGACTTATGTCGCTAGATTAGGAAAGAAGATTTTGGACTGTAACCACCTGATAGCGATGGGGGAGAATCTGTGCACTGTCAGTAATTTCAGTAAAGCAACTATTGATACGGTGTTACTGCTTTAGACGGAACTATTTAATGCGGAATGAATACGTATGTGTCCCCGACAACAATATGCAGTTACTCTGTTTTGTCTATGAGTATACATGCAATTACGTTGTTTTGTCTATGAGTGATGCAGTTATCTTTTTGTTTTTGTTAATGAGTATAATATATGCTGTTTTCTCGTTCGGTCTCTGTACTGCCATGCGTTATCAAGGTTTGATCATCCATATGTTATTGTGTCATCTGGGTTCGTTTGAATAAATTGAATTGAATTAAAATTTTTGTGGTTTAACATGCCGAAATATTCTGATGAGTAGTTTCTTAACCCTCTGGTGCCCACTGGTCCATATTTGGCAACCCAACGTCAAGGGTCCAGTATGGAGTGATCCAAATATGGCACGGATATTTCAGTGCCCGGATA
>JAWQUT010000272.1:1038317-1049723 GCA_033807755.1 Ellobium chinense
AGATAGATAGATAGATAGATAGATAGATAGATAGATAGATAGATAGATAGATAGATAGATAGATAGATAGATGGAGGAACGGATAGCTAGATGGAAGGATAGATGGATGGATGGATAGATGGATGGATGGATGGATTCATGCACACATACATGCATCAGTGGATACCTTAAAAAAGTCGCCAATTTCCACCGTGGTTATTATGTCGTCTCCATTTTTGTCTATCAATTTAAACAGTTCTCCCTCTGCGGGTCCGCCTTTTTCGGCGAATATCAAGGCCGGAATGGCAAGGAAAATGATGAATATATACATGGTGCTCTAGCCAAAAGAAGAAAAAAAAAGAAGAGAAATTGATGCAAATTAGTGGGTGGAAAAAAAAACAAACTCTAATGCATAATTTGTCGTATATAGGATTATTATTCTTTGGACAGGAGTATTTTGGCTGTACAGCCAGATTACCCGTGGAGAATATTTGGCTTTCAGCCAGACGGTAAGATTTGTGTATTATTACAAGGTTCAGGAGCATTCTAAGCCATGTTTCAGTAAAAAAGCTTTGTATATAGACTGGTTCATATGAACATTGAATCTTTCCTTATATTATTTTATGCCAGCATGAGAAACCACTGAGCTAAAGAGCAGGTTGCTGGTATGAGTGAAGTTTACTGCAGTAACTTCCGAAGAAAAAAAAACAACAACCCTGAGTGACGAATAGAACGGCTTTGAAGAAGTGCTTTATTCGTTAGGATCTTATTTATGAGAGAAGTTGGAAAATGCATTTTTCGCAAAAATTTAGTTTATTGTGAACAGTTCATGATGATTTTCTTACACGCAGGGGCGTAGCGTCCTTGTAATCTACGAATCTGGGATTACCAACATGTTATCTATTTGTTCAATAAAATTTAATTCATCTTCGATGTTTTCTAGAACATTCATACATCACCTCTGTTCTATTTCTCCTATGAGCTATTTACAAGCAGTGGCATAATAATATATGGCTTTATCAACGTTAGCTAACTTTTTTTTGCCGATGATCTGAATGCCTCTACACTGTCTCATAGATTCAACGCACCCATATTCTTAATGTAGTGCAGATAAAGGCAATGTAAGGTGAGATGCATTATGTTTGTTTTTTTTTTAACTTGGCTTATAATCTAAGAGAAAAAATTGCCTACCCGCTGTTCTGACGATGTTTTGTTGTTTCTTTTCTATGTTTTTTTTTTTTCTGCGATAGGAGGTTGGTTGTCTAGAACGTACCGGGGTTGCCAGATTTGGCGCTTTTGGAACCCAATAACAAATGTTTGACTCTTTTAAAAAGCCACTGACTCCCACTCCAAAAAAAAAAAAAGATGATGGGGAATAAATGCTAGATTACAAAAGTACTCATCATCGCTACGTGCCTGGTCACACGTGTATAAGCCCAGGATTCGAGGATAATCTGGGGTGACATTGTAGGCTAAAGATCGCAAAACTGACAATCTTGCTTCATACTGATAGACAACATTACTGAAAATGTACTTGGACTTACGATCTAAATGTCGTAGGCTCAATCCCTGACCAGGATCATGTTGTAAGTGTCTTGAGAAAGCATTTCATCCACATTTTCCTCAGTCCACCCGTCTGTAAAATGGGTGCCTGGCTATCGGCAGTGAATGATATTGTAAGAATGCTAGTGATTAGCACCTCCAAATGGCAGTGGCACTGTTTGCTCCCCAGTAAATTGAAAAAAAGTCTTGGAGTGATCTGGCATGCTGGGGTATGAATAATAGTGTGAAGTCACGTGAGCGGATATTCGCCTGGATACGAGACTTATAAATCCGCATTATTATTACTACTAGAAATATCTGAATAGTGAAGGTTAGATATTAAAACTAATTGCATCTGCGTCTCCTTTGCTTGTTACCGCCCCACAAATAGCAAGCTAAGAAGTCCACTCGCCTGTAAAATCGGTACTTAGCTAGCTGTAGACAGTGGAAGACTGTCAAGATGCTAGTGATTAGTGCCTGAAATGACAGCGACAATGTATGCTCAAGGGAGTTGATAAAGTCCTAAAGTGGACAGGTCTGCCGGGGTAGTAATAGTGTGGAGTCAAGTAAGCAGCCTGGAGAGGAGACCTTTAACCACATTACTATTATCATTTTCAGTAGTAGTAGTAGTAGTAGTAGTAGTGGTAGTAGTAGTAGTAGTAGTAGTAGTAGTAATAATAGCAGTAATTTCGAGAGAATAAAATTGCCGAATGAATGTCCTATGTGCCTTAAGTTCATTTTTCTGGAATACGTCTTTATACTTCAGTACAGATAATATTTTGTCTTGCAGCCGGTCAAAATAAGGTTTATGCTACTGAACTGGGAACGGAGACATATCAAAGGTAATAGCGCTAGCAGTATGAATATTTTGTTTCTTGTGAACACCGAGAGTAAACACATTTCTATGTACAAAAACATTGACTTTACGGACAAGTGGTCAGTAACTGTGTGTAAATTAGAGTTTTTGTCAAGCACATTAGATGAGTTATCGTTCTCCGCCTGCAATATCATCATACTTTTCCCATTGCATGGGCGAGTCTCGCTATCACTTCAATATCATCTTGAGTAAGATCCATGCTAAAACAAAACTCGTTTAACAGCATACACATTAACCGTTTATAGTTGCTGTAAATCTAGTCAAAAAGCGACCTCAGCCATACTAAAATATATTGGGTGACTAAACTAGATATTAATGTAAGCTCTTACCGAACTTGGTGCCATCCGTGCAGCTGTTAAACTTTTGACCCGTTACTTTCCTCTGTATGCTGCACTAATGAAGAGCGAAACCGCTTGTGAAAGAAAGTCCACAGAAAGCAAATGGAACTAACTGCGTGTTCAGACCGACCGAGCTTGTTGTCTGAAAGTCACCTGCTATTTATTATAATTATTGGATTATTATTATTATTTCGAACATCTGGTGCGGGCATGTTGTTTAATCGTTCTTTTATTTAATTGCTTTCCCCCGACAGGTGGGAGGTGTGAAACGGGCTAATGGATATATGATATCCTCTAATAGGTTGTGCTAACTAATAATAAAAATATCTAATAGGTAGTGCATAATTGTCGCACTTTGGTCCCCAGGGTGGCTTCGAACAGATGGGATGTGCTGATGGGTAGATGGGGAGAATTACCAGCGTTTACCATCTTAAATTTCTATACATAATATGGTATACAGCTTAGCGCGGCGGTGCCGAGCGCGGAAAACATCACTAATGATTTGGAGATGTCACGTAGTTACCGCGAGGGCGCAAAGTCAGAAAGCAGGTTGTTGGCAGGGGCGTAGCGAGAATGATTTTGTTTGGTAATCTAGAATTTATATTCTGTTTTTTTTTTTGTTTCCTGGGAGTGATGATGGGGTAGGAGAGGGAGGGGCGGGAGACAATGACTTAGAAAAAGTCAAAAATTTGGTATTTGGCTCTCAAAAAAAAAACCAACTCTGGCAATCGTGTTACGACCTTGACCATCAACCTCTCGTCGTCAAAAAGAGCGGGTAAGCCGATTTTTGTCTCAGATTATTGGCCACATTTTGTAAAAATGTTTCTCTCTTTACCTTGGATTTAGGTTCATTGCACTGGGGATTGGGAGCGTTAAATCTGTGAGACAGTGTATAGGCTTCCAGATTATCGACCAAGAAAACTAACTAAAGTTAACAAAATCGTATTGCCAATGCTTGTAAATGGCTCGTGGGTAAAATAGAGTGGAGGTGATGTTTGAATTACTTAGAAAATAGGTATAATCTTCAACTTAAAGTGGCGCAGGAATTGGGGGGGGGGAAGCTTTTTCACAGCATAGAATAAAAGAAATGACTGTCTTATAGACTTGATCCAGTCTAGTCTAGATTTAGAATATTTAGATCAGATATTATATTTAAATTTCAAACTACAGAACTACGACTAGTGGGTGGGCACAGCAACAACAACAACAACAACAACAAAAAAAAGAACGACTGATTGATAATATACAGATGCTTATTGAATCCGCAAAGCAATAGCTTTTGACGTCATGTTTCTCAAAATAATGCTGAAGTCACTAAAGTATCATGAGCTGATAAAGCCTGTACGCAGGTAGTTGGAGTCAGGGTTTTAGGCGCTTCAATATGAATGTGGTTATGTTGTACTCCTGCACGCATGGAAATTTTTTATTCAATTTATTTAAACGAACACAGGTTACACAGTAACATAATGGGCAGTCAAAACTTAATAATGCATGGCAGTACAGAGACAGCACAATAACTGCATTATAATAATACTCATAGAGAAAACAACATAACTGTATATATACTCATAGAGAAAACAACATAGCTGCATTTTATATTATACTCATAGACAAAACAATAAAATTGCATATATTATACTCAGAGACAAAACAACATAACTGTATATATACTCATAGAGAAAACAACATAGCTGCATATTATATAATACTCATAGACAAAACAACAAAATTGCATATATTATACTCATAGACAAAACAATAAAATTGCATATATACTCATAGACAAAACAATAAACAACAAAATTGCATATTATAGACCCATAGACAAAGCAATAAAAATGCATAATATACTAATAGACAAAACAATAAAATTGCATATGTACTCATAGACAAAACAACGTAACTGCATATGCATTCAATAAAGGATATGAAAATAAGGAACAAAATGAAAGGGTAATAAACAGAAGATAGTAATAACATTTTGATGTGATTGGAGAGGAAATGTTGCGTAATAATATGATCGGAAGTTTAGGAAAGCAGAATGACTTTATAAAACCTGGCTTTTGGGGTATTGGGGTGTCCATACTATTTTTTTTTTTTTTACAAAAAAAATTGTGTCTTGTATTTGTAAAAATCATTAAATCTGATATTATATAAGACTTAGACATATTTCCAATACGCCACTGGAATGCTACGTCTGGGGCGTATATTATTTTATGTACGTTCAATCGTTGTTTGAACCATATATAGGGGACGGGTTACAGAACATCATCATACTGGCGATGATAACTTACGTGAAGAAAACAAACTGTTATAGTGACTATTTGCAGAGAAAAAGAAAAACTCAAGACGGTGCATGTACAGACACAATACTTCATAAAATCCAGTTGCTTATATTCAGTAGTTTGTGAAGCCCCGTGGCTGAACAGTTACTGCGTTGGTTTCAATATTTAAAGGTCGTGGATTTCATTCCCGTCCTCAAAAGATTGTCTGTCGCCTTGGGAAAGTATTTCATTTATATCTCCCTCAGTCCACAGGTCTATAAAAGGGATATCTTGCTATAGGCAGTAAAAGATATTGCCAGAATGCTGGTGATCGGCGCCTGTAAATGGCTGTGGCACTGTATGCTTCCCATGGAGTGGTGAGTGCACAGGCCTGCTGTGGTAATATTGTGAAGTCGCGTTAGCGGGCATTGGCCTCGATACTAGACTAATAAACGGCATTATTATAATCATAGCTATTGTTACATCGCTTAAAGTCTCGTGCTGAGCAGAATCTATTTTCAGCGCACAAGGAGGCCGTTTTGGGCTGAGTGAACGCCCCATTGGACTGTAAATAGTTACATTTAATACGACTGTAACAGCAGGTGTGGCATAATTATGGTAAAGTACTGTGTCTCATTTTTCCAGTACATGTGTGCCTGTGGATGCGGGCATGAGTAAATGCAGGACCGTAACTAACTCGTCCAAGCCCCAGAGGCCCAACCCCTCACCAAAGAAAACATGCATTTTCCACCTACTCCCCCTCAGCCACTCCATCTTCGTGTATCAACCATCTAAGAAACGACAGAGGTTGTGGCTCTGTATTTGTTCAGTGTTGTAGACATTAATAAACACGCATTTGAACTTTACAAGGGGGAGGATCTTGGAACATTGTTGGGGGAAGGGAGAGGGCTAAATGCGCGGCAGGGGAGTGACCTTGGGAGGGGAAGGGGGGATTTAGACAGTAAATGCGCTGATTTAATTATAGCTTTCAGTAACTGATAAAAATCAATTCATCTGTTTTCATATCGGGCTAAATATACATTTTTAGAGATCAGGAAAGTTTTTTAGATTTTGATGGAATTATTAGACATTAAAATCATGGGAATCTGATCCCGCACTTTCTTTGTGCACTTTGAAGGGGAAAATACGTTGTCTGTGTTCCCTTCTGTGGAAAACCAGGACTACGTTTGGATGGTTCCTGCAACACAATGGGAAGCCACAACCCTTCCTTAGCAAAGGAAATATCACCCTCAAAGCACGCCAAGATGGCTGCCACTAATGTGGAAGAGATTGAAAACAATGCACTGACTTGCCAGTGATGTTTGCTATACTCATATCTTTGCCTCATTCCCTAGCATACAAACCATCACTGATTCTTGCCACATCCTCCTCCGACATACGTGAACTTTGAAAAAGGATGTTCCGCTAACAAATTTGAATGCGTAGATGGTTGTCGCCATGTTGCCGAACTTTTGCTTCCGATTTTATACAAAATGTGACACATTTCTGCTAAACCTCAAGTAGGTGCCCCCACCTCCCCCCCGCCNCCCACAGAATAGAAGGAAGGGATGTTACTCAAATAAGATGTACCTAGATCTATATCTCATTAAGTTATCGTCTCATTATCCATATGACGTGCCATTTCCAAATAAATCAGCTTCTTTCTATTAATAAAAGGTTTAGTTTTCCCATCCATCGTAGCAATGCATCCTTGTTGATCCCGGAACTCTTGGAAATTTCGTAGACAAGATATCGGGATACTCGCACCTAGAGTTGGGTTTAGAGTTAGTAGCAGGGTTAAGGTTAGGGTTGAGGAAGGAAAGGTAAACTCGGGTTAGTCCATTCTCCATAGACATTATCGTTGTCTACAAACTCTCTCAGGTGTGGTTTCCCTTTTCTGATCCTGCTTCCAACTATAAACCAAGTTCTAGGCGAGTGTGTCCTATAGTAAAGGGTATGAAGACAATCAGGTTGTGAGTTGTACATGGTGCCTGTGTCAAGCAGGTCGAGGTTGCAGAAGCCAAATTGTAAAAGCCTATTTGAGCCATTTAATAAAAAATTCTTCTCGAACCACAGGAACTTTCCAAGATGGCCAAGACTAGTCTGCAGGTCTGGTGCCACCTCTGTGCTTAAATTATATACTATTTACGGTGGGGGTCCTTCATTAAGATTTTTCATAATTTTAAATTACATGAAAAGGGGTTTAGAAAATGTGACCTTCTTTTGCAGATCACAGGCTCGCACAAAAAAGTCAGCTGAAGCCACTGGGAAACACTGCCTGTAACAATTATTTTTTTTTACAATTTCAAGACTGAATTTCACCACTTTTGCAGTATGGTTTCATGTGATATGATTATTGATGCACATTCTGTCCAAAGGACATATTTTATACTCTGCTACTATCGATTCTGATAGTCCAACTTTTTTGACCAATTAGGCTCCTGCAACCTTAAGTATGCTGTAAGTTAAAATTCAGATTTATGCACAACGTAAGGGCAATATCATGGGACTCTTCCAAGGGCCTTTGCTGATAGTTCAGATCAAGGGGAAAAGTACCGGAAGTCCGGTAAATTTCGTAAATAAAATCGAGAAGTTTACATGCTCTCCCACCCCCACTCACCCGCGTCCCAAATGTACGCACGTGGATTGGCTGAATGAATACTTCCTTAGGAAAATGTATGCAAACTCTCTTTTAAGATTGTGAAAGGCAGTGCATGAAGCTATTTCGGTGACGTCACGTGGTGTGACAGAGGTATTTTTTTGTTCTTTTTTAAGCTATACCCTCACTCTACTGACACATTTATGGTGCGACACAAAATCATGAAATAAGTTTACCACTTATTGAGATGAGAGCGGTAATATCCTTTTATTGGAGGTAGACACTAATGAGAAGTGGACGATTGCTGTGGGCGCTGGAAGGGACAAGAGATGTGGGATGAGGATGTGGTGGTCGTTGAAGAACGGTGTGGTTGTTCTGTTGGATCATGACTCATTATCCTGTGTGGGGACTGAAAAAAGACAAGTAGATTAATAATGATACCCTGATACTGTTCTTAGGCATGGATGGCTGTCTTTAACATTCATTCATTCATTCATTCATTCATTCATTCATTCATTCATTCATTCATTCATTCTCATTCATTCATTCATTCATTCATTCATTCATTCATTCATTCATTCAGACCAAGATTGCGTTGATATTTCGGTTCCTTCTAAACTCTTACATCTAACATCTTGCACCATGCTGTTAAGTAATTTTCACCACGAGTATTTTAATCATCCACTGTTATGATGAGACAGATACTGCACCCGGTTACACCTTCCTCCAAATATCATTTATTTTATGACACTCTGCATCTACGCAGACGGTTTTAAACACCTGGGCTGCGGTTGCTTGGTTTCTGCAGTTTGACAAAATGGAAAGTCACACCCGCTTTGCTTGTACTCAGTGGACATTCCTTAGCAAAGGATGGGCTTTTGGTTGGTGCCCGTCAGTCACAGTGTGCAAAAAAATGCACATCTGTCAAGGGTTTGTACGACATGTGTCGCAATGTGTACAAGACCAGAGGAAGCAGCTCTGCAACATGGAGACAATCATCCACGGTCTCAAGTTTGTTAGTGGAACAGCTTATCAACGGCCTTGTGTTGGAGGAGGATGTGGCTAGATTCAAAGGTTATGTGTGTGCTAATGAATGAGGCAAAGATATAAGTACGTTTTCTTCTGCTGCCCACTGGTCGTGGCGGGAAAGGTGTGCGCACCTTGAAGACGTTTGTAAGAAATGTGCCACCTTTTGCGTACACCGAAAATGAGAAATCAGCAAAATAGTGGCCATCATCTACAGCTTCATAGTGCGCGACTGTGCTGTGCACTGCCCTTTTCTAATTTAGTACCTTCTGCATAAACAAATGTGCACCAAACGCCACTCGCAAGTCAGTGCATTGTTTCCTGTCTCTTCCGCTTTAGCCACAGTCATCTTGGTTTGCTTAGAGACTGATACTTCCTTTGCTGAGGAAGGGATGTGGCTTCCCATTTTGTCAAATTGCAGAAACCAAGCAAACGTTGTCCTGAATGATAACCAACCAGGTTTTTAAAAATCGTCTGTGTAGATGTACAGCTTCGGAACATGAACCGAGTTTGGAGAAAAGTGGAATCGTGTGCAGCATCTGTATTGGCAAATGCAGACATAACTCCTCATACAATTGTTACGTGCCGAATTATTTGAAAGATACACTTAAATTCCAGTTTTAATCAGAACTGGCCCAAACTTCTAAACAAAGTGATACCAGAATTTGCAAATGACCTTTGTTGTTCTTGTTCTTGTTGTTGTTGCTGCTGTGGTTATTGTTGTTGTTGTTGTTGCTGTTGATATTGATTTTTTGCATATGTTGTTGAAATTGTTGATGTTGTTGCTGTTGTTTGTTGTTGTTCTTGTTGTTTTTGTTGTTGCTGCTGCTGCTGCTGTTGTTGTTGATATTGGTATTTTTGTTGATGTTGTTGTAGTTGTTGTTGTTGTTGTTGTTGTTGTTGTTGTTGTTGTTGTTGTTGTTGTGATCCATGCTGTTGAATTTCCCAATCGTCTATACCCAGTGACAAATGTGTCAGTGCGCTGCTATTCTTCGGCTGCTTCAGTATGTAGAGTGTGTTGCGGGTTGGAGGATTTAATGGCGGTAACGCGGTAATGTCCAGGTTTAAGCGAAGGGAAAACAAAGATGTTTAGTTGTCCGCTTTTGACCCATGCAATTTGTGATAAACGCTATCCAGACTGCAGGACTCACCTGAAGAGCTCGTCCAAACTCAAAGTACCGTCTCCGTCGGTGTCGTACTGAGCGAAGCTGGCGTCGAAGTCCGCAGCATCTAAAGAGTTGTCTCCATTGCTATCGAAGGCCATGAATATGTGAGCCTCATATCCTGGAAATAACGAGAAGCATTGGCGGATTTGAGCGTGAAGCAGATGGTCCTTGGCCCAATATCCCGTGGTTTGGGGATCTCATTCCGAAAAAAGAGTGAAAACGTTTATAATGGGGAACATGAAGTGGATAAAAAAAAAGAACTTGAAACAGCTAAATAAGGGAAGGACTGGGCAGGGGAAGTATGATCGGACTTACTGTTCATTGTTTTACTTTGAACCTGTTTCTATGTCAGGATTTGTCCCAGAGATGGCCATCCTTTGTAATCACATAGTCCTACAAGGTCCAGTAATTAGATAACAGTATGCATAAACACAAAAGGTCCTTAAAAATAATAATACTCTCTCTCTCTCTCTCTCTCTCTCTTTCTCTGTTCGTTCTTTCGATCGCTCGTCACTCGCTCGCTCTCTCTTTCATCCATTACTCTTTCTCCCTCCCTCCCTCTCTCTCTCTCTCTATCTCTTTAGCTCTCTTTATCTCTCTTTCTTTTTCTCTCTCTCTCTCTCTCTTTCTCTCGACAGTAATGTAGGAGACCTCTCGTTTTTCTTCACCCCAGAGCTTCAAGAACCCCATCCACGCCCCTGACAAGGACAGTAAGGATGTGAACCTGGAGGATCTGTCTGAGCACGGCCCGACACGACTAATGGTGACACAGACAGATCAAGGGGACGTTTTCTGCGCACTAGTCGTGGCCAGAGAGTGTGCACACCTTTAAGACGTTTGTAAGAAATGTGGCATCTTTTGCGTACACCGAAAATGAGAGTTCAGCAAAATAGTAGCCACCATCTACAGTTTCAAATTTGTAAGTGAAACTTTTTTTTTCATGGCTTTGTAGCGGAAGACGATGCGGCAAGAATCAAAGATAGTATGTATGCATAATGATAAATGAGGCAAAGATATAAGTATAACAAACATCATTCACAAGTTAGCGCTTTATTTTCTAGCTCCTCCGCACCAGTCGCAGCCATCTTGGCTCGCTTAGAAACTGATACTTTCCTAGCTTAGAATGGACCGCTCACACAATAAAAGGACTGCCTGCTTAGCGCACCCTAGGTGGTCAAAAACCTTGTCCTGTTTCCTCTTGTGCGATGGTGGCAACGTCATGTCATAAGGTACTTGACCCTTCCATTGTAAATCATAGTTGTAACTATGCTGTGCGCTGCCCTTTTCTTATTTAGTACATTCTGCATAAACAAATGTGCACCAAAGTGCTGAATAATAATAGTGAGTAGTCTTCCTATTATAGGTGTAAATCTTAGGAAACCTTTTTTTATCATATAAACACGGTCTATTTCCGGTGACATAAATGCGTGTAATCATTTTATGGGTATGTCAAACGTTACATAACTTTGACCTTTGACCTGCTTACGAATACGTTGATCGGAAGCCTTGGAAACCTCTAGGCGTATAAATATGTGACGTCATGAATATATGTCGTCATTTCTTTTGTGACCTTTTTCACTGCCGTGGGGTTTCCCTCTGTCTAGATTTTAAAAAC
>JAWQUT010000272.1:1062203-1075561 GCA_033807755.1 Ellobium chinense
GGGGGGGGGGGGTTAATATAGCTTTTTTTTTTGGTGGCAGTCAGTGGCTTTTTAAAAACTTAAAAAGTTGGTACATGGTTCTTAAAGAGCCAAATCTGGCAACCTTGATACCGTCTAGACTACCAGCTTTTCGTCGCCAAAAAATAAAAAAAAATTCGGGAAGTCGTGCACGGAAAAACTCATGCGTAACAAGAAACATCAAAACACCGTCAGAACAGCGGGCTAGCAATTTTTTTCGTTAGATTATTGGTCACTTTTTTGTATATGATTCTCTCTTTACATTGCCTTTGGATGCATTACACTGAGGATATGGGAACATAAATCTGTAAAAAAGAGGGTATAGGCTTTCAGATTATCGGCGAAGAAAGCTAGGAACGTTGACAAAATCTTATTGCCATTGTGTAAATGGCTCATAGATGAAATACGACGGAGGTGATGTCTGAACATTTAAAAAAAAAACAATGAAGATTAATTAAATTAAAGTGCCTGGTTTACGCATTCTGGATTACGCCAGCCAATTTTCCTACATTGTTTAGTTTTTCGTGAACAAACTTTACACAGTATGATCTTAATTCAAACACCACTACTATACTCTATCGCCACCCCCACCAAAAAAAAAAAAAAATTAAAAAATCGGCAAATTGTCCGTTTTGCAAAATGTCCGTTCGGCAAAGTGTCCGTTCGGCCAAGTGTCTACTCGGCCAAATAGCTGTCGGCCAGGTATACAGCCCTGATTGTTGTCCTATTCCGTATTCCCACACGATGTTTGTTACTTGATTAGGTATGCTTTTTTATTTCATTTCTTTAAAGATGTGCTCGTTAGCACACATATTATGGTCCGCTTTTGCATTTTCTTGTTGTATAATATCTAAGTCTTAACTTCTATTCTATGAGTGTGCTTATGTGTTTTTTCGCATTATGCTTAAAAAAAAATGCCGACCAAGTAACTTCAAACATGAAAAAGCAAACTCAGGGAGTCATATGCAACAATTATAGTCGTGGCCTCTGCATGAAGACTTGCACTTTCCTCGATAACGAGAGCAAAAAAGAGGAGCATGTGATGTGTGGTGTAGGCGTTGCCTTATCTAGAAAGTGTCCTTGTTCTAGTCTATCAGAACAACACAATTGCAACGAAGCATTCCCACTGTAGTTCAGTTGTCCTTCCGTATGCACAACATAAGTCTGTGGTGATTATCATTCGAGAGCTTGCGCATTAACGATGGCATCTTTTACCATAGTAAGAATCATATTAACGCTGCATGTTGAACGCTACTACGGATGCATCAATGTAATTCATAATATGGTAAGAGATCCCATCGTTAATGCGGGCGCTCTCACTTGTCTGGTTGTAACTTCTTCACACCGGTCCTATCAACGTGTCTTTGATTGCATCTCATTTTCGCACCCCGATTTTCTCATTCTGACAGTAGTTAAGTCATAACCTATTCAATCCGCTTTACTGGCTTTGTAGAGCTGGAAACTAACAGGCCTTTGTTACTTGTCTTTTCAAGCCAAGAAATGGAGAATCTTCAAGGTACCTTGGGAAAGCATTTCATTCACATTTTCCTCAGTCCACCTGTCTGTAAAATGGATACCTGGCAATAGACAGTGAAAGATATTGTGAAGATACTCTTGATCTGCGCCTGTAAATGCCAGCGGCACTATATACTTTCCAGGGAGTTGACAAAGTCCTAGGGTGACCTGTCCTGCGGGGGTAATAATAGTGTAAATCGCATGAGCGGGCAACAACCTCGATAAGAGACTTATAGCCCGCCTTATTATTATTTCTAGTGGTATTATTATTACTATTATTATTATTATTATTATTATTGTTATTATCCATGAATATTCATTCATTTTCCATAATAGACATGGGTAAATTGTGATCACAGTATCTAGTATACTCTTATATGGAATGTTAGGTGGGCATGCGTAAATAGCATTTCCTAGTGATTCAATCACTGTGGCCAATGGTTAAGGCACTGCACTGAAAATCTAAAGAACGTGGGTTCAATTCCCGACTACAGTCGTAGTGTATGTTGCTTGGGAAAGCATTTCATTTTCAATTTCATTAGATCCATCCTTTTCTTTCTCTCTCTCTCTCTCTCTCTCTCTCTCTCTCGCTCTCTCTTTCTCTCTCTCTCTCTCTCTCTCTCTCTCTCTTTCTTTCGTTCTCTCTCCCTCTCCTCTCATCTTCCCGTTTGTCGTCCTCCGGCGCGGTGCTCTAGGCATTCTGCCCGTGCCAATCTACAACAGGCTGAGATACTCCTTATTACCAAAAACTTTACATTCAACTTGGGATCTTTTACATACCGTTATGACAGAAGAAGGCGTGAGCAAATGACATTAACTTTGTCAGTGTTACAACCATACTGTACGTTATAAACTAAAAACAGATATGAATTATACATCTGTCGCCGTCTGCATAATCCATACGTTAATATAAATTATTAGCGTCTTGTGTTAACGACTGTGAACACTACTAATGGTTTGGGGGTTTCCCGTGGTTACCGCAATGCGTTAACTAACGTATGGATTATGCATACGACCACTAGCCAACACATATAATATGATGGTAACACCTGAAAATATTATTTTGCCTTGCGCACGCTTGTCTCATCATAACCATCCGCAAGAGATCGGAACTTATAGAAATAAGTCATGTTGACATATCGAAGTGGTTGAACGGTGGTGTGTGACAATGGAGTCGGTTCAGTGACATCCATCAGGCCTTAACCGGCATGATGAATCCGGCCGCTAGACTTTCTGGCCGAGTTCATCTTGTTGAATTAATTTGTCCGAAAATTTTAGAGGGATGATTTAATATTTTTAAAATAAAAATACAATTTTGCGATTCTGACATAAGATGAGCCTTTGAATAAAAACTATTTTGAACAAAAGCAAAAAAAACCCCAAAAAATCATGAATTTTGGCGCATGGGTGATTTTATCATGCCGAATTAATTTGTCCGATAATTTTAGAGGGACGATTTAGCATTTTTTTAAATAAAAATACAATTTCGCCATTTTGGCACAAAGTGAGCTTTTGAATAAACAATATTTTGAACAACAACAACAAACAAAAATATGATTTTTGACGCATGGCCGATATCATCAGACCATTAACGGTTTTTGGTTTCGGTTGAGACTCCTTTCCATTCTATTTGCACGTTTCGATCCACCATCTCTAACTTCTGTGTGTTTTTCTGTTTGGATCTGCTCCCAAAGCCAGACCTATCGTACAAGGCAGCGGGGATTTGAGATCAGAGTTTTCCCTCTCCAAGATAAGCTGCTTTCCCAAGCTTACAAGCCCCTGGTGTGTCCAGACAACGAGTATTATGATAAAACGATACACATTATGAACATTGTTTTATTTATTAGTCCGTAAAACCGTAAAAATGATAAGACAGTTTTAAACCATGAAAAACCAATGACGTGGTTTATGTTACAGCAGTGCTGATAAGAAGAACTTGCGCTCTTGTAGATGACTGGACTGGAGTTCGCACTATCTGCTCCTCACTGACTTACGGTGATCTGGCGGTGGGTGGGCCATGGGAAGTGTGGGGTCTGAAAGGAAACAAAGAATTAGAACAAAGCAGAACAGAACAGAACAGAACAGAGCAGAACTTAGCTATATCTGGTACAACAATGTGGGTCAAAACACGAGGCCCAGAACAATGGAAGGAATAGATTATGGTGGTGGGAATTAAAGTCAGACGACCAGAGTTAAAATTACTAGAGTTAGTTTACTCAAAGGCAGCGCCAAAGAAGACAAAATGTTGTAGAATAAAGGGAGAGAGAAATAAATAGGAAGCCGTAGGGAAAGAACGAAGGAAAAAAGGAAAATAAAAGAAAGAAATAATAACAATAGTAAATTTTAAAAAACCAGACAGACAGACAGACAAACGGACAGACAGACAAACAGACAGGTATGAATGGATGGATGGATGGATGGATGGATGGATGGATGGAAAGATGGATGGTACGCGGTGGGCATTTTAGCTCAGTAGTTAAGTAAGCACGTATGTAAGAAGGTAGGTTAATAGATAGGCACGTCGGTAAGTAGGTAGATTAGGTAGGTAGGTAGGTAGGTAAGTAGGTAAGTAAATAGGTAGGTAGGTGAGCAGGTAGGTATGTTTGACATAGTTATGGGAAGTGTGTACAAATATGTGTGTGTATGTGTGTACGTACTATTTTATAGTGGATGAATTTAATCTGAAAGCAGTGAACTGTTTTAATGTATAGCTGAGTTCTGTTTTATCTAAAAAGATTAGCCTTTGGTTGTTGTTGTTGCTGCTGCCTCTATTGTTACTGTTACAGTTGCTGTTAATGTTTTCGTTGATGTTGGTGGTCTTATCGCTGACTTTGATGAAGCTGTTGCTGTCGTTGTTGTTGCTGTTATTGATGTTGATGTTGTTTCTTTTTGTTGTAGTTGTTGATGTCGTTACTTTTAATGATGCTGATGTCGTTATTGCTAGATCTATTGTTGCTGTTGTTTTTATAATCGTTTTGTTGTTGTCGTTGTTGTCGATGTTGTTGCTGTTGCTGTTAGTGTCGACATTGTTGTTGTTAGTTATTCTTGTTGTTGTTGTTGTTGTTGTTGTTGTTCTTCTTCTTCTTCTTCTTCGTCGTCGTCGTCGTCTTCTTCTTCAGGATAATAAAGATGTTGTGAATGGATCAGGCGATGCTTTTTAAAGCGTTCTAAAGTCGTGTTGTGAATGAGCCACTTACTGAAGCCATTCTCCCTTGCTGATCTCGCCGTCGTTATTTGTATCATAAAAGGTGATAAAATTTGCCAACTCTGCCGCATTAAGTAGACCGTCACCATTCACATCAAGTGCACTATAAAGTTGGGACTCGAATCCTGCAGAGATGGAAACATTCTTGAGCACTTCAATCTAGAGAAATGTCGCCAAGTCATCAATATGATTCATCACAATAACTAACATAATAATACGGTTTATCTAGGCATAAGCCCGTTCAAGCGACTTTACACCATTATTACCCCAGCAGGCATGATCACTATAGGACTTTCTCAACTTCCTAGGGAGCATACAGTGCAGCTGCCGATTATAGGCGCTGATCATTGGCATTCTGACAATATCTTCCACTGCGTATAGTTAGATACCCATTTTACAGACGGGTAGACTGAGGAAAATCTGAATGAAATGCATTCCCAAGGCACTTACAACATGACCGTGGTCGGGTATCGAAACCACGACCTTTATATCTTGACCGTTTGGCCACGCTGAAGGGTAAAAGGCTCATGTAAAAAACAATAAGAATGTAGGCCTGAGACTCATGAAGTTTTATTGTGTTTTCATTCATGCTCCTCAACTGACGTAGTCTCGACGTCACATAGTAACAAAGCTAGGAATCAGGAACGTAAAAAACTGAGCAAAACAAAATGAGAGGAAAAGGAACAAATGGCAACAAACCGCCATATTAAATCCAGAGAAGAAAAAGAACAAATGGTAACGAACCACCATAACGCTGCTCCATCACAACAACTAACTTAATAACACATAATTTCAATATTGTTGAGTACAAAAGCTACGACAATGACGACAAGAAATCAATATTCTTGAACTAAATCAGCTGGTCAAATGACCCCTAGTCACCAATATTGGTGCCTATACCAGCTGGCGCAGTGACATCTGGTCATCAATATCCGTGAGTACAAAAGCTAGTAGGGTGACATCAGGTCAATAATAATATTCGTGAGCACGACAGCTACCACAATGATATCTAATCATCAATATTTCTGAGTACGAAAATTAGCGCAGTGAGGACTAGTCATCAATTTTCTTGAACTGGCACTATGACACCAAGTCATCAATATTCATGTTCATCACAATTAGCCTAATAAAGCTAAGTCATCAAGGCGTAGTGGCACCATACTAATGGAACCAATCACTGATGGACACCGTCTGTTTTATTCTTTTTCATTTCTAGTGTTGATTTAAAGATCCCTTTCGGAAAAGTTAATGGCTATATCATAGACTGATATGGCTCTGATCCAGGTAAGGTTGCCGGCAGTTTATGCACTGTCAAGTCAGACTGCAGTTAACGATCATTCAGGACTAGACGTGATATGAAAAGGACACAGGCATTATGATGATTGCGCCTTAGACAATACACAAAGCAAAATAATAAAATGAGTAAAGATTAAACAAAAGAAAAAAAAATGACGACTGACAGACGATCTGCCTCTCTTCATTTTCTTTCTCCTGTTCTACAAAAAAGAATTTGAAGAGGTCGTTTAATCCATCCATCCATCCATCCATCCATCCTTCCAACCAGCCATTTGTGGAGAATCCCATACCTGCAAAAACAGTATTAGCGGCAAGAGCAGCTGTGAATTCGGTAATGTCTACAGTGCCATCGTTGTCCGGGTCCAAGCTCTGTCAGTAATTGGGACAATTTGTTGAACAAATGATGGGTTGTATGCAAGAAATGATGGGTGGATGGATGAATGGATGGATGGATGGATGGATGGATGGATGGATGGATGGATGGATGGATGGATGGATGAGTGCATGGGTAGATGGATGGATGGATGGATGGATGGATGGATGGATGGATGGATGGATGGATGGAGGGAGGGATGGATGGATGCATGGATAGATACCGTAACAAAAGCACCAGCTTCAGCGGCAGTGAGATGTTCGTTTCCATCAGCATCGGCCAAGTTGAACAGTTCTTCCAAAGCATGTTCATAACCTGGTTGTTGGGCCACAATCAAAGCCGATAGAGCCAAGAGAGCGAGGAACTTGTACATGGTGCTATCAAGAAAAATAGTTTGTGTGAGATTAATAAAAAATCATAGTTCTTTAACTCAATGAGTCTGTGTCGCACAGCTTTGCCCTAACAGCTTTCACAGACACTTTGAACTGCATCGCACACTATCGCATGTTTTATGTGTCCGACGATAGTCCTTTTTACAAGACTATAATAATACAATTTTCACATGAAAATGTTTTTTGAGAAAAGAGATATAAGTTACTCTGTAGTGATTTATCAGATCTTAAAGTTCATAGATCAGCAAAGCGTTTGGTTTTGTATTAATTATTTGATCTTAGAGAAAAGTTTGAAAATACTAGAAAACAGAGCCTTTAGCGGCATGGATCATGAATCTGGCCCTATGGTTCTCAGTGAATCGATACTATTATGGTATACTGTTTATGAATGAAAAGGCACTAGCTCATCAATATTTCCCAATAAGAAGAAGAACAACAACAACGTTAACAACACGTACTGTTATTACTACTGCTGCTGCCATCAGTACCACAGCTGCTATTTCTGCTACTATTACTATCATTACTGCAGCAACTGCTATTACTGGTTTTAATACTACTACTACTGATACTACTAATACTATTACTACTACTTCTACCGCTATTACTACAACTACTACTACGACTAGTACAACTATTACCACTACTAATACTCCTACTACCACTATTGCTACTACTACCACTACTACTTTCACTATTACTACTACTGCGACAACGATGACGACGACTACTGCTACTACTGCTACCATAACTACCACGTCTTCTTATACTACTGCTACTACAACTACCACGACTAATTATAATAATAGTAAAATAATAATAATAATAATACGTTTACTACTACGATGACGATGATGGCGAAGACTGCTACAACTACAAATAGTAGTAGTAGTAGTAATAGTTGTACCATTACTACGACTACTTCTACTATTAACACTGCTACTACTACCACTACTTTCACTATTGCTGCTGCTACTACTAATACAACTACAACAATTAATTTGCCAGCCCAGTGGTATAGACTACCCTTCAGGACGCTGAGACTGTCCTGATGATCTTGCCAGCTGTAAGTGGGCAACACTGTAAAGTGAACTTTTAAATCTGAATAATATAATGTTTAGTATCACTACTTTTGTTACCCGAGCTGCTAACATCAGGAATGATATAAGAAAAACGACAATGAGTAGTTAATTCTTTCTGACTATTACCTTTTTAACTGCTGTCACTCCATTTACGAACAGCAGTCTAAACTATCATATGTTTTTAAAAGAAGCTGTTATGAAGAAAAGGTATCCGTTTCATAGTGACTAGATAATGCAGAAAAAGCATGCTGAGTTTATAAATAATTTGCGGAAACAAAGTGCCACTGGAATTTCCAAGGTTGCCCGTTTAGCCACTGAAAAAAAAAGTGCCAGCTGCTTAATACCATGCACTTTGAACTGTGTTAGTCTTTAGTAGAAGTTTGAATTGTGCTAGTCTCTAGTAGTTGTTTGGACTGCGATTGTCTCTAATAATAACAGTTTCGACCGTGTAACTATTTTGTAGCAGTTTGAACCATGTTAGTCTCTAGCAACAGTTTGAGCCATGTTAGTTTCTAGTAACAATTTGATCATGTTAGTCTCTAGCAGCAGTTTGAGCCATGTTAGTTTCTAGTAACAATTTAATGTGTTAGTCTCTAGCAGCAATTTGAGCCATGTTAGTTTCTAGTAACAATTTAATGTGTTAGGCTCTAGCAGCAGTTTGAGCCATGTTAGTTTCTAGTAACAATTTAATGTGTTAGTCTCTAGCAGCAGTTTGAGCCATGTTAGTTTCTAGTAACAATTGATCGTGTTACTCTCTAGCAGCAGTTTGAAGTGAGTTAGTCTCTATTAGGTGTTTGAACCGTATTAGTCTCTAATGACAGTTTCAACCGTGCTACCCACTTGTAGCAGTTTGACCTATGTTAGTTTCTGGTAACAGTTAGACCCTGTTAGTCTCTAGGAGCACTTTGAAATTTGTGATTATCTTATCAGGAAGACAGTAACATGCTTGGCTTTAAATGCACTGTGCAAAAGCAGATGACCTGAGTTTTTGACAGACACAGTTAATTGTATTATCTACTGACCAAAGTGATTCAGGCACGTTAAAACTTGCAAAATTCGTCAGATTTCTTCTCTCCGATGCGGGTTCACGAGAAGGTGTCAAACCCTTGACGAATGCTGGCACTTATATCCAAAATTTCGCGTGGTGTTTGCAAGAAACGAGTCGGTCCAGTGGCCCATATTCACCTATCGTTAGAATAGCCCTGCATCAACAAATCGTAAGCACTCATTTGGAAAGTGCCCTCAAAAATACCGTAGGAAATAGTTTTACTGTTGACAAAAAGCCAATCCAACCGAAGTGAATGAAGGGGAGAATAATAAATATTAAGTTCAAATTCGGTAATCAATACCTGCTTGATTCCATTTAATATGCCATCATTTAAAGATTATTTTTATTAAATGTTATGCAATAATTTCTAACAATAACATTTTAAAAAAATCAACAGGACACTTTGGTGTCATGACCTATGTGAGGGCCCAGCCCCTTTAGAGTGTCAGGAAGTCAACGGGCCGCAACACTTGTTACAAGGGGGTATCTTCCTCTGAAGGTCCTCTGTTGCCTCGCTCTACGAGTAAGGGAGTTTCATATTAAACGTGGCCCAAAGATTACAGAAAATATCTAAAGTAAAATATCGTAAGACTTCTGCAGCAGCTAGTGATGTAATTTATATGAATGAATGAATGAATTTATAAGATACTTTATGCCCGCTTAAAAGCGAAGTTTTCACTTGCTCTTGAAGCTGTACTCTTTAATGTTTACGTCTGTTTAAGCATTCCGGAGTCCTGCATGACGACACCTTTTCATATGTTTCTCGTGGCAACAAAGCAGCATTCAACCAAGTCGCCATTTTGTCCAAAATTTCGGCAAATATATTTACACGTACGTTAATCCTTGGCGGGAAGTGGTCTTCTTAGATGACAGAACATGCATTCACCCTTCTTAATTAGAATCGGAAATAAATTTGGTCTTTTTGCAAAAGCTAGACATAATGACATCATTCAATTGTGTCCAAAAACTGCAGCGTCGTGGAGCAGCATGGCCGAAAGATTAACGCGTTGGACTCTAGATCTAAGGATCATGGGTTCGATTCCCGACCATGGTCATGTTGTAAGTACCTTGGAAAAGCATGTCATTCACACTTTCCTGAGTCCATCAGTCTGTAAAATAAGTTCCTGACTATAGGCAGTGGAAAATATTGTCAGAATGCTAATGATGAGCGTCTGTAAATGGCAGGAAGTTGAGAAAGTCCTGGAGTGATCCTGCCCGCTGGATTATAATAGGATTAAGTCGCATGAGCGGGCATACGCCTGGATACGAGACTAATAAACCTCATTATTATCATCATTATTATTATTATATTACTATTGTTGTTATTATTATTATTGTACATACCATTCTTCTCAAAATGATTGCGTGTTTGAAATCTAAACCCTCAGCCTAACCGCATGAAAAGCATATAGTGATGCAAAGTCTGGGCATGGTTTACTGCGAGATAAGAAAGTTTTACAATAATTATATTAAACAGTAATGACTTTTAGCACAGTTAAATATCTTCTGTGCTACCAAAACTAAGACTAGTTAGCTCAAAGTGCAATGCATGAATATTCGAGAGGCGTCCTTTGCTACGTGTTATGAGGATATGAACCAATATGGGTATTTGTGACGTAGGCTGTCCTCTATCCCTTGAACTGCGACATCAAAGACATATTGTAACATAGGCTGTACAATACTTGTATCGTTCTTTTGAATTGTCACACTTTTTAAAATACTCCTTCATGAGGCATTTCTACTGTGGCAGCCAAACACATGGCTATTTTGTATGTCCAGCAATGTACAAACTGTCTTGGCCACTCCAACTTGTCACTTTACTTACCAATCCGAACCCATGGGGCGATTTATTTTCTTTTAAAAATGGACAGGGAGTGGGTGTAGCAAAGTGGCATCACCCACTTCAGCAATGTTAAAACGACACTTTTGATTGTTCAAGGCAAAAAGTATATCATCAGACCATTGAAATGTGAAAACGAATTTACACTTTCATATGAACATTTCTTGAGATAATGCACTTTCGTTCTGACATATTGGATTTAGGCCCACACGCTACAGTTTAAAAAAAAAAATAAGCAACGACTGGGCTTGTCGGCACACCCCAGATACTCCACCCTATCTTTAGAGTAAACCATTATGCTGGCAATGCCATTTTAAAAAAAAAATGATAAGTGATTTCTTGAAATTGTGGACGAAGAAGATGATTTGGATGGTACTGCTTTAACAATATGGTAATCGAGTCCCTGTTGAGGTTTATTACTGTACATATTACATTACGACTGGCACTTTGTCATAGCTACCTTTTGTGACTTCACGTACTTTTTTTTTTCCCTGGAAAGAGATAAAATATTACAAGTTCATCCCTCAAAGCAATTATCTACTTTGAAATAATTACATCACTAACTGTGTAAACTTAGGATATGTTTCCATCTGGAACGACGCCCAATCTCGACAAGAAACCAAGCCAAAACGAAAAAAAACCCCCACGTTTTTAAGTCTTATCATGGGTTCACACCTTATGACCAAGCCTATTTACAGTTTAAAATTAACACTATCAGTATCAACATGGAGATAGAGTACAGTTGTAAAATGTAGGATAAAGCAAACAGAGTGAAGTTCGTTTAGTGTATTGGCAGGTCATTCAGGTAAATTTATATGGTGAAAGCCATGGCCGGGTTAAATCATGGAGAAAATGCGCAACCTGTTGCAGAGACCAAGTTAATTTAATAAACTTTCCTCCTCGACTCACAGGAACGTCCCGACACTGCCAAAACGAATCCGTTGATTTGGATACTGTTTACGGTGGGGATCTTTCATTCATATTTTAACAAATTTAAGTTTAATGAAATATCAAATATATGGCTTCAATATCTGGCTTTCTTTTGTAGACCACAAGCCTGCATCAATACAATTTGCAAAAGCCCTTGGGAAACACTGCCATGACGGATAGTTTTTCTTTACAAATTCAGGACTGCGTTTCACCACTTTTGGAGTATGGTTCCCTGTTATGCGAGAACATGTTTTTCTACATAGAGTGTCCAAAGAAAAGATTTTATAATCTGTTACTACCAATTCTGATAGATTGGCATTTGGAATAGTTAGACTCCTGCAACCAATAGACTGTTACATTTGCTCATAGCAAGCTATGTCTTCCTCGTGCGTGAATCCAGGAGATGTGTCAACTTCACATTCTTCATTATGACATTTGTCTGACTTCCTAGATGAAATACCGCTCCTAACTATCAACACAGTGTTTTTTGAGAGTCTCACGACATTGCCCGTAAAATCATGCGTTAACGTCAGCTTTTGTCCCTAACTTTCAGCATAGATCAGTTGGAGAGTCCCAGGATATTGCCCTTGAAACGTGTAGCAACTTAAATCTTTACATAAAGCATACTTACGCCGCTTTACACTGGCACCGCGAACAGTTTCACTTCTTTCATGGGCAACCTCGAAAGTTTCTCACTTGGTGCGTACTTTAGGATTAGTGGGCGGATTAGAGAAGAGGACGTACACGGCAGTAAGTTACTAGGCACTGTAACAGACCATATCAGCTATTCTAAGACAAAAGTGGTCTATCTCGCATGCTCACTGGTAAAACAACAAAGGTATCATTTTTTTTTAAAAACCATATGCGAGTAATTTCAACCATGCTCTTGTAATTAACAGGTGCAATGGCTGATGAGTGAAGAACAATTGCCAATTTTATTTTTTCATCGGCAATGAAAGTTTAGAGCTGTTGGGCTAAATTTGTAAACTTTACCCTTTATTTAAAATGATATATAATTTTTGTTAAATGTAGTAAAAGGTGGTCCACTAAAGCATTTAGGCCTGGGCCTGTCTGTTAAACTATTATTTTGGGTACCTGGCAATCCTGTTATGCAACGGTAAACTAATTTGCCAAGTGACAATTCTAATGCACATATTCAAGGATGCGTTCTATCACCGAGCTTTCTTGTACTGAAAATCATCTCGTACAGTAAAGTATACATACTGGCATTCCGTTATGCCGTAGAGTACACACAGCAATATCAATGCTGGCGCGCGTTTCTTCTTAGTTTCGCTTTCGCTGTTTTCAAGTGAAATAGACGAGTAGATTGTAGTTGCTATTAATTATGCTCTAAATTACATTATAGAAAGCCGAAAAACTGACATGTATTGTTTCATTACATTTCATTATTGCAGCATTAAAAAATTTATTTGGAGTTTGAGCTTTACTTACCACAATGTGATACATGGCACATTAAATGTTTGCAGTCATGTGTTATACAAATGAAAGTACTCTGGATAGGTATCTATAGCAAAAAACAAGTATTTGGTATGACATCTAAACCTAAAACGTGGAATTGGTCTATCACTTGTGTACTGTCTATTTATCTCAATTCTTCTGGTCCGATTCAAAATTTGTGGCACAACTGTTTACGCCCCCCCC
>JAWQUT010000272.1:1076720-1096766 GCA_033807755.1 Ellobium chinense
GGGGGGAGTGGGGGGGAGGGGTTTATGGGTGGTATATAAGAGGAGAAAATATGAGGTTTTCAGGGTCTGGGTATGGTTTGAAATAAGTTGTATGTTATCTTATTTCATCTTGTCTTATTTAGCTTTCTTAAAATGTCGAAAGGAAGTGTGAAGTGGAACCATTTTGAGCAAATAATAATAAAAGACCTCCATAGCCAACTGCCCTCGCTTGCCTGGATTCGAATCCGGATTTAAATATTGGAACATCTGAATTTGTCCAACCCTGCTGTAGTAAGTATTACATTATCCACACTCAGTATTTGATTGGGGTATCGGTGTCGACGAGTATCCGGTAAAGGATCCAATGGGTTGACGTCTTTCCGAGGAACCTAATATTTTGAAGGATTCATGACTAGGCAAAGAAGACCCATGTCCCAGACAGCACTACAATTACAAATATACTTCAGCTGTTTTCAAGTGAAATAGACGAGTGGATTGTATTTGCTATTAATCATGCTGTAAATTCTATTATAGAAAGCCGAAAAAACTGGCATGTATTGTTTCATTACATTTCATTATTGCAGCATTATATTTGGAGTTTGAGCTTTACTTACCACAATGTGACACATGGCACATTAAATGTTTGCAGTCATGTGTTATACAAAGGAAAGTAATCTTAATAGGTATCTATAGCCAAAACAAGTATTTGGTATGACATCTAAACCGAAAACGTGAAATTGGTCTATCACTTATGTAATGTCTATTTATTTCAGTATAGGCTTCTTCTGGTCCGATTAAAAATTTGTGGCACAACTGTTTATATACATGTACACGAGAATTCTAGCTAAAAGCAATTCGCTCAACCGACGGCATTTTGTCCGTGGGCAGTCATCTTGTTATAAGGAATAGTATGTGTCGGCTTATTACTTTGCTGTCCAGAAAGGCATGTGCTTGGTCTGTTTACCTCAGTCAAAGAGATAATGCCCTCACTATAAACTAGTGTGAATTTGTTTGTTTTTGCCGTTTATAACTCAAAATGTGCCTCAGAGTAAGTTTCCATAAATCATTAGACATATAGATAAAAGGTATGGGTCCTTTTACTGCTTGTATATTTGTGTGTTTGCACGTGTGAAACAAACCCATTTGTAGCAATGTGTTGCTAAGGGGTGACTTGGAGAAGACATAAAGTATCAACATTCTGGAGATATATTCATGAAAAAAAATACTTTAAAGTACACTTATATGTCTGGAAGGGATAAGCTCGAATTTTCTCACCATTTAACTTAGATGATAGATAGATAGATAGATAGATAGATAGATAGATAGATAGATAGATAGATAGATAGATAGATAGATAAGTTACGATATTTCATCCATAAAGGGAAATGTGCCTTTGTTACAATGATTACAGTCAGCTGTTTTCTTCAAGCTTATCGATTACATTGTATCTTGAAAGTGCCCAAAGTCTTACACTTCCGAGAGAACGTAGCATAAACATGATTATGACAAAACACACAAGAGTCCGTGTGTATCTTGGCGACCACAGTTTTGGTAAAAAAAAAAAGGTTTGATGCATTTTAGTATCTTTAACATATCAACTTGGTCAACAGAGTAAGTAAGTCAGAGTAGGCCATTTTCAAAACACAGTGAAAATTATTGCAATAGTAATAATAACTGTTTCGAGCAAGATTCTGGGAATCTCCCAGGGTTTGCTTGGGTTAATATTTGGGATAGGGTTAGGAAGAGTAAGCACCTTTGGAAACGTTCTTTGACATTATCACCTGTTCCCAACCCTGATCCTCACCCAAACCTTGCCCCAAACCCTATACCCAACCACACATTAGAGAGAGGCATGCCCTGTTCCAGAGGTTTTAATGCACATACATGGTGTGCAATTTATTACATGAATGCAGTGGATTCGTATGGAAATATGAACACCAAAGTGCTGAATGGTGCATTTTGTCTCCCTAACTGGTGATGATCTTAGGACAACTGTCATTTGCGATGGCACCTGTTGTTTGGCACCAGATTTGATCCATCTCTCTTAGGTACCTCTAGTCTAAGCATGATCTTAGGGAAGCTTTTGCCGATATTCTGTATAGATATAAAATTAGTTTATTTAACATCAGAAAGTATTGCTAATTTGATAATTCTACATCAAGACAGAAAATGTTAAAAAAGCTTCCATAGGATCATGCATAAAGGAATCAAAGAGATGTGGATGAAATTTGGTGTCAAACAACTGGCGCCATCGTTAATGATACTTGTTCTAAGAACATCACCCCTGTGGGCGAAGAATGCACCATTCAGCAATTTGGTATGTAATTTTGCATAGAAATCCAGTGCATTATAGCCCCTTAAGGAAGACATGGTAGCTTGCCCTAATTTGACGCTAAAAACGTACTTTTAATCTCTAAAAGAGAGACATTATGTTAAAAAACAAAACGTCGACTATTACAAAGCAAATTCAAACGTGACAGAGCAAAATCAGAGATCACGAGCAATGTTCGCAGCCTCTGCATGTAAACGTATCCGTTGCTCGTTAAGGAGAAACTAAAAAAAAAACATTTACAGTTTAATGTAAGCGTCTGTTCATCTTCGTATTGATCTTTTTATACTGCATCATCATTGCGAGTAGAAAACTCCCATGGTTGTTCAGTTGTCCTTCTAAGTCTCCACAACATAGTCTACTGATGGTGCTTATCATAAACCGGTTGTATCTTCTTTACACCGGTCTTGTCAACGTGGTTTTGACTACATCTCCTTTCCGCACCCCGACCCTCTCATTCTGGCAATTTTTAGGTCCTTATCATTTATTATTGTTTCTTCTTTTTATGTAACAGCATGTAATCACCTCATGCGCTTCATTGCACTATCAGGGATTTATATTTTTCGAGTTAGGAACCAGAGGACCTTTGTTACTTTTACCTGTTTGGACCAAGAAACAGAACTGTTTTAACAACGTCCACTTTTAAGACAGCTTCTTGTCCCTTGCTTACAATATCGTCTTAAGTAAGAGCCTAACTAGGCTGTACTTGTCATTGTCAATCCTTCTTTCAATTAAATTTGGCCTTGCCAAAACAGCACACAGTCCTGGTGCTGGCAGGGTTCCCGTGTCCATCCGAGGTTGAGAAAGACACCCGACATTTCGTTGTTCCACTCGATGTATATTGCCATCCATGTGTAAACAAGTATGTCTGTTTATGAAAGAGTCTATGTGTAATAAAGATATTCAGATTTGTGTGTATTATGGTCTTGTTTAGACTCTTTGGAAAATTGTTTACACGGAGCTTTTCTGTTGCAATTTAATATTTTTGCTCAAATAAATAAGTCACGTAAAAAAGGGGAGTTTTGCGTTCAATGATTTAGTAAATAATGCAGAAATGAATGAGGGTGAACCCAGTTTATCTTATTTTCGTATAGTTTAAGACATCGTGAACGCGAGGGCAATGAGCGTATATTATTCCACCCTCATACCGACTGACTTGATCTCGGCGCAGGTAAATCTATTCTAAAAATGCTCCTCTTCCACTGACATAGTAACGGAAATCAATTTTAGCTATTTATACATAATATAATTATCATACCTAAAACATTATTTCAAATACAGGTAACATTGATTTTATTAAGATGTGAACATTTCAAACAGATAGTATAAGAAACAACTGAGCCGGAGCGTTTTGAAATTTTCAAAATTTTCTGCGGGTCATAACTCAAAACAGGAAAAATTGATCCCGTCACTACGCTAGTGGGGCGACGATTTTATGATTCTATACCACAAGCCATTTCAAAAAATAAAAAAGCTAGGGTGTCAGGCTGAAATCAATTAAATTTCTCCCTTTATCGCCTTTCAAAGATAAAATTATGGGTTGTTAAGTTAAGAAATAATTGAAATCAAATTTCACCACCCTGAAACATCAAGAATATATCAAACCATATAATATGATATGATATTATTATAAAAGACAAAATGTATCTACATAATTTATGTTATTTATATTTACAGATATTTATGTTTTGTAAGCACACTGTAACAAAACAAATTTCCCTTTGTGGACAAATAAAGTTATCCTTATCCTTACCCTTACATGATTAGGGGGCTGAACCCGGAGAGTAAAGCTTTTGCACACTAATATTGATGTTTTTGCTGCTTTTTACACTGAATTAAATGTTTAGCGGAACAGGGATGAAGGACGTTGTTTTCTCTTAAAAGTTTCATGTCTTTAAATTTCGAACTATTACCAGAGTTGATACTAAAACTGCTTTATAGTATTGTCAAGATGTTAAGTAACCATGTGAGTTTTGGGGTTTCTGCAAAGCAGAACTAACTGAAAAGCTGCATTTAGCGTTTTTAAAACAGATGCTGGAAGTAAGGAAAACAACACCAAATTGCTTTGAGAACTTCAAGTGTGTTTTTTTTTCTTTTGCGGGTGTTTAGACCGATTAGAATAATAAAATGATAGTTAAAATTGATTAGAAACATCGATACTCCTAAATGCGCCTTACTTCTATATAAGAAACTACACAGACAAGCTGAAGGAGACGCATCATTGTTAACTGGACCTCTTTATTAAATGATTTGTGATTCGAAAGTGGTTTTGTGTTTGTTTATATGGATAAACCAGAGAGTGGTACATAAGTAAACATTTTAAAGTCAATTCATGCAGCGCTTACAGTGTTTGTACGTACATAACTGGCATAGTCAAGCTGATAATTGTAGTGATAATATATTATATAAACTTTCTCCAATAAAACTTTAAATAAGAAAACAATCTGTCTTGTATCAATAATAAAGTGTTTAAAGTGACTGTTACTTCGATGGGGCAAGACCAATTCTAGAACATAAAGATCGAGTCTGCCTTCAGTGCCAAGAAGTAGAAGATGAATACCGCTGTTAGGTGATGTGCCCAAAATTCAATCAGTTAAGAAAAAGATGCATACCTTCTTGTCTTTCTGGTAAACCCACGTAGGGCTAAGTTGGGAATTTAGTAAAGAAGGGAAGTTGTGGTGAATTGCATACGTTGGCTGTTGTAGCTTATTTTGTGATGAAGGAATACAACAAAGAGTTTTGGGCAAGGTGACGGTCATTTTCTGGTCCACTGGTAATCTATAAATTCAATAGTTTGAGAAATATGAAGAAATTAGAAACTGATAGAAGGATGAGGAAAAGTGAGAAAGACACAGCATGAATGGATGTGGGAGAAAGAGGAGGGTGGAATATACTGTAGTCTATGTGTGTGTGTGAGTGTATGTGAGTGAGTGAATGTGTGTGTGTGTGTGTGTGTGTGTGTGTGTGTGTGTATATGTGTGTGTGTGTGTGTGTGTGTGTGTGTGTGTGTGTGTGTGTGTGTGCATTGCATAAACTCAGCTCACTTTACTTTTGTCAAAATTGCACTGCACTTCTTTGCGAAAGAATGTAAATATGTTGGTTATCTCCCTTTCAGTCTATTATATTGAAAAATGAGTTTCAGGTCGTTTTGAAAGACAAAAAAAAAAAAAGGAACAGAATGCAGCCATTCTACGACTGTACATACTATGATGTCCAATTTATACAAATTATGATTATACTGCTAAATTGAGTGAGTGTGAAAGTGAATGAGTGTGTGTGTGTTTGTGTGTGATGACCTATTTTGTAAGGAGGTGGTTGTGTGAGCGAACGCAAGACCGAGTCACTGAGAGAGAGAAAGAAAGAAGAGAACCCATGAACTGCAAATAAGTCACGTGCAAATGAGAGATAGCAAGTGTATGCTTTATGCATATTGTACTAGTTGATAATATTGTTTCTGCCGTAGTTGGCACGTGTGTGTGGAAATTATATAACAATTATTTTTTTCCTCCTCCTTTCTTTCTTGATGAAGATTTTTGTGTTGTGTTTTCTTCAGGTAATGTACCTATTATGATTTTCCTGTAGATGTTCTTTTGTAATGAATATGTCAGTCAAAGTGTGAAGTTAACTGGTTGGCTAACTCTTAATAAAGATTTTAAACTTTTTTTTTTCTTTTAACTTAATAGTAGTTGTCCCAAAAGTATTTTTTTCTTACCTAAATCTGCCCCTACCACTACCTGAGAGAATGCCTTGATATTGTCAAAAGATCTCTTACCGATATAATCATAAAACGACACACATTATAAATATGACATTAGTTTATTTACTAGTCTGTGAAACTGATGAAAGAGTTTCAAAACATGAAAAGTTCTGTAACATTAATAACAATAAGGAGAAACTGCGCTTTTGGAGATGTCTCGGCTGCAATTCACCTCAGTTGTTCCTCACTGGATTACTAAGTGCTGGTGGTGGGTGGGACGGTAGTAGTAGTAGTAACATTGTGAACTCTGGAAGGAAGCAAAACATTAGAACAGAACACAAATTTGTTTCCATTCTGTAGCAAGTAAAAGAAGTTGGATCGAAACAATATTTTCATCACTGGGAGGATTAGACTAGGGCAGTATGAGTTCATTCAGACCTCCAGAATTTAAACGACAACATGTCTAGATTGCGTTTCCTAGGATGGATGGATGGATGGATGGATGGATGGATGGATGGATGGATGGATGGATGGATAGATAGATGGATGGATGGATGGGAGGATGGATGGATGGATGGATGGATGGATGGATGGATGGATGGATGGATGGATGGATGATGGTGAATAGGTAAAATACGTGATTTGTTAGATGGGTTGGGTGGTAGGTACGTAGGCAGGTAGTGAGAGGTAGGTAGGTAGGTAGGTAGATATGTAGGTATGTAGGTAGGTAAGTGGAGGTAGGTAGGTACGTAGGTAGGTAGGTACGCTTAATAGATAGGTAGATACGTAAGTATGTTCAAAGGTAAATAGTAGGGAGGTTATTATTGTTGTTGCTGTTCATGTCGCTGCTGTTGCTTTTATTTTTTGTTGTTACTGCCGCTGCTGCTGCTGCTGCTGCTGTTGTTGTTGTTGATAACGATGATATGAGTGGATCATGAGATGCCTGCTTCATAAAGAGTCTTTGTGGAATATAGACACATACTGAAACCATTCTTTCTTGGTGATTTCTCCGTCGCTATCTGTATCATATCTGGCGAAGAAATCGTTCATGCTTGTCTGACTCAACACATTGTTCTTATCAACATCGAGTGCAACGAACAGGTCGTTCTCAAAACCTGCAGAGATGGAAACATTCTTGACCATAACAGCTAACGCAATGATATCCAGTTATCATTTGTTTTTAAACCAAAATATCTAGCGGATTGACACTTAGTCCTCAACATTCTTAATCACAAGACTAGCGCATAGAAACCTAGTTATCAATATTCTCCAGAGTAACAAGTGGCGCAGTGATAAATCATCAATATTCTTGAACTAACTCAGTAACCCAATGACATCAAATTTTCAATATTTTTTGCTCACAAGAGCTAATGCAATGATACCTAAGTGTTACCAATAATCTTGATCACAACAGCTGGCGCAGTGACACCAACTGATCAATAATAATCTTTTAGTAGAGCAGCCAGCATTGTGGTATCTAGTCCTCAATATTTTTAACAACAATAGCTTGCGCAATGCCATCCTATAAACATTCATGTTTCTATTCATCTATTCATCATCTCTCGGTCTCTCTGTTCTCCTATCCATCCATCCATCCATCCAGCCATCCCTCCATCCATCCTTCCCTCCCTCCATCTATCCATCCATCCATCCATCCATCCATCCATCCATCCATCTGTGACGACCTGTACCTGCAAAGACAGAGTTAACGGCCAAAACTGCTGTGAACTCTAGTAGGTCGACAGAGCCATCATTGTCAGGGTCCATAGACTGTCGGATTGGAACTTCATATTAACACTTTATTTGATAATGGGATGATTAATGCACGGAATAGTATATGGATGGATGGATAGGTATATGGAATAGANGGGGGGGGGGGGGGGGAGAAGGAAGGGAGGGATGGATCGATGGATGGATGGACGGACGGACGGGACGGACGGACGGATAAATGGATGGATGGATGGATGGATGGATGGATGGATGGATAGATACCGCAAGCGTGGCATCGACTTCAGCTAGAGTGACGAGCCCGTTTCCATTAGCATCAGCCAAGTTAAACAGTGCTTCCAAGGCCAGTTCATAACCTCCTTGTTGGGCCACAATCAAAGCCAGTAGAGCCAAGAGAACGTTGAACTTGTACATGGTGCTGTCCAGAATAAATTTTCCTTAGATAATAGGTATTTCGTTAACTTTTTGAAACCGCGCCGTACACATTTACTTGGCAGCCTTCACAAATCTTCAATCGGGCACATACATGTCATTGTGTCCGTAGGTAGTTACTTCTTCAAAACTACTAAATTACAATTCTTATAGCAAAATATTTTTGGAGGATAGAGATTTGTGTTCTTCTGTCTAGTGAGTTATCAGATATCAAAGTTCATAAATCATCAAACCGTCTGGTTTTGTCTTAATTATTTTCTCCTAGAGAGAGATTTTGAAAACCCCCAAAACGAAACCGCCCTCTGGTGTGTTCCATGAATCTGGTGGTATGGTCTCAATGAGTCAACACTTTTCTATTACACCGTTCATGAATGATAAGGCACGGGTTCATCGATTTTTTTCTCAAACTAGAACTAAAAAGCATTTGTTTTGCTCTTGCAGTATATACCGTAAATTACAACAACAACAACAAAAACAGCAACAACAACACCACTAACAACGACGACGACGAGGACGACACGATAAATTGTTACCGTTATTACCGCTACTTCTACTTTGGCTACCTCTTCAGTGACTACCAGTGCCATTCTCTTCGGTTCTTTTTCTCCTACTACTGCGAATACTACTAGTACTACTACTACTACTACTACTACTACTACTACTACCTGACTACTACTACTACTATTACTACTACTACTAGTATTACTACGTCTACTACTACTACTATTACTACTATTACTACTACTAAAACTACTACCATTATTATTACTACCATTACTACCATTACTACCACTAGCACTTCGACTAATACTGCTATTATTAATACGGCGACTACTACTACCACTATTACTGTTGCTACTACTAGTAGACTACTACTACTGCTATCACTACTACCACTTCTACTACTACTACTTCTACTACTACTACCGCTGCTACCAATACAACTACGACTACCGAAACGTCTGTAAATGGCGGGTTAATGGTATGCTTTTCATGGAACTGTGAGAATATTGATGATCTTGCCGGCAAAAGTAATGCCAGTTTGAAGTTTCGTTCTTGTGTAATGCCTGAACATAGGTTTCCCTTTTTTTTTTTTTTTAATCATTAAATTATTATTGTTACTCCTGTTGCTAACATCAGAAATTTTATAGGAACAAGAACAAGTAGCTTGGTTTATACTATCTGACTATAACCGTTATTACTGCTCTTCACTCCAGTTACCATTATCAGTCTTTCTTATCATGCGTTTTAGAGAATTAATATGGGTTACAAATATGAGTTTTACATATAATTCTCTTTTGTATTTCCCTGGATCATCAAATGTAAACAAGTTAATATTACTATACTCTTACCTTGTTCAGAAAATCTTTCACCGTTATACGAAGAAAATGTATATATTCCATTATAGACTAGGTTATAGTGCAAGTACGTGCATGTCGGGTTTAAGTATTTGTGAAAACAAGATGTGAATTTCCAAGGTGTCCGTTCATCCTCTCAAGAAATATTGCCGAGTAAATGATGCAATGCATTTTTACCTCGTTAGACTCTATAATAGATTTAGTCTAAATCTAACTAAAGACGGTATGCTACAACGCGTGCCAACCCAGTGACTCATGTTGCAAAAAATATACTGCTTTACTTTAAATATTCCTATCAAAGTCACAATGCAAGTCTTCACTATTAGAAATGATCGCCCATGTAATGTTTGTATCACGAATGAAGTAACCTGCTTAGCTTTTAATGTAGACTAGTCTGAAACGTAAATAAAAGTGTTTTTGTTTTTTATATAACAGACAGAGTAACACGTGTTGTTTACTTACCAGTGTGGGTTTGGGCACGTTAAAGCTCGCAAAATCCGTCAGTGTTGTTCTATCCAAGGCTGGGTTCACGAGAAGGTTTCAAACCTTTGAGAAATGCTCTCACTTAAATCCAAAAATTTCTCCTGGTGTTTGTACTAAACGCGTCGATCAAGCGGGTCCTGTTGATTCTCGGTAAAGACCGAAGCACTCGTAATAAATGTTTCGGTCTGAATCTCATCTGGGATCAGACTATCAGACAAATAAACTAACGAGGATTTCTCATACTGTGACTCAGGTGTCTTCTATCCTCTTATGAGGTCATAGTGACATTCTGGATCATGTGACATCAGGAGTATGTGATTGCACCTTCCTTACACATTATAAAAGTTTTATTCTCATGCCCAGACCGTGCTTGACGGTAAAATGAGCGATCAACATTACATGTAATAAATTTTAATGGCGGGACACCACCTGATCAAAGTATTTATCAATACCTCACTAGATCTATAGATATGATTGGATAATTATGTTGTTGGTAATGTATTCGACTTTCAGCGTCATTATGTAATGATTAGTTTAAGGTATATAAGGTACTTTAAATTCTATTATAACAAAGTTAAACGCACCCAAATAGTTTTGCTGTATTTTTTTATGTACTGTCCTTTGCCGTTACTCCAGCATTCATTTTCGTTGGCTAGTCCCGCTCACCAATAGTGGAAATACGCATTTTCTGATTTAAAAAAAAAGTACAGTACTTTTGATAGTCCATAAAAAGGAAAGTTTTTTTGGCTGTGTCCCCTCGTTTAACCCACCCCCCACGAAAAGCTACCTGAGACCTTATGCTATTATAATAGAGCAGGGGTTTAGCTTATTGGCAGCCCCTATCTTTTTAAATCTCTGACCCTAAGTAGTGATACTTTAATTTAACCTAAACTGGCCAGGGAAGTGACAAATACATTAGACCAGGCCACAGCTAAGGTCACTAGGCCACTGAGAGGGAGAAAAACAAGATATAATAAATAGATACCCTTCCTTGTAATTCCAACCGAAATGACCTCAAAAGTAATGGGCGTGTGTAACCACAGAGTTCCATGTCGGCATCTCATTCCAGATTTGACCAATCACTGTTTTAATGATTTTAATTTTCTATAGTAAATTATCTTCCATGGTGTATGTCCAGCAATTTACAAACTGTTTTGGTCAAGCGAGCTTGTCGTTTTACTTGTCAATCACAACACTTGAGGCAGCATTAAAAAACATTGACATAATATGGAAGGAGAAAACTACCAGCTTGCATTTCTCATTTCAGCCTCGTTACAATGACACCTGTGTTTTCCCAATGCAAAAATTAACATGATCTATCAGGTTAAGTTAGTGTCTTGAGATTATGCATTGTCGGTTCTGACAAGTTGGATTTCAAATCAAGAAGAAAAGAAAGAGGATATAAGTTTCCGACTGGGCTTGCTGCAACGCCAAAACTACTCAAGCCTATCTGTGTTGAGAGAGGAATGGTGATGACGATACCACATTGAAAAGATGATAACTGATATCCTAGAATTGAGGGTGAAGCGGAGAAACTAAGATGATTTGAGTGGTATTGCTGTAAACGTATGAAACCTGACTCCCTGATAAGGTTTTTATCACTAAAGACATTTTTGCCACACCCGGTACTTAGCTGCCCTATCCATACTCAGGCAAATGTTTCTGGAAAATAAAAATAGTATTATATTATAGCCTTTATATAACTGCAGAAGGTCATCTCACGTATTGAATGTGGACGTAGCTATGTGTGTGTTTTTATACAGGTACATGTGCGTGTGATAATGTGGTTTTGTCTGTGTGTTTTTATTTACTGTTGCTTTACATAACTCAGACAATGAACTTATCTCAATCCCTTCCACTATCTCTCTTAGTTGCTATATTTCTATTTCTATTTCTGGCTCTCAGACATGTATTCACTTGCGTTTCTCTGTACGTCTTAAATTTGCATTGTCAGTCTTGAGAAAGTGTTAAACACAAAACTGACTATTTTGAATGAATTCATTATACTTTTTTTCGAAAGCTTTTTGTCGTTGATCAGAATCATCTTTAGGTTTAATAATATAATTTATCATGTGAGGAGGAGGATGATCGGGAAGACCTAATAATCATACAAGTAGAATATAAGCATCGACTTTGTCATAGTGCCACGAAGTAGAAGACGAACACCACTGTTAGTTGATGTGTCCGAAATTCATTAAGTTAATAGAAAAAAAGGAAATACCTGCTCGTCTTTTTATAAACCCAACTAGGGCAAATTTCTGAATTTAATAAAGAAGGAAAGTTGTGCTGAATTGCATAAGTTGGCAATTTTATCTTATTTGGTGATAAAAGAATAAAACAAAAAGCTTTGAGCAAGGTGACGGTCACTGTCTGGTCTAGTAGTAATCTACAATTTCAGAAGCTTCAGAAATATGAAGACAATTAGATACTAATCTATGGATGAGTAAGAGTGAGAAAAACACGGCATGACTGGTTGTGAGGGAAATAGGAGAGTAAAATAGAAAATTACTGTCTAATGCAGGCTTATATTAATTCAAGGCATTGGAGGTCGGTATATTGTACTACATGAAATGTTCCCTCCTTAGTTGGTAGGTGTACGTGGAAATTATATAGACGATGATTTTTTGTTCCTTTTCCTTCCTTCCTTTCTTTACGGAGTTTTTTTTTTCTTCTTTTTTTTTTCTCAGGTAATGTTCTTATTGTGTTTTTCGTATAGATACATCGTCGCTTAACTATACACAACTTCAGTGTTGGAACCATAACACAATCAGAATTCATTAAAGATTCTGACCAAATAATATGATTTGAAACGCTGGCTTTTATTGGATGTTGCAGATCTTAAATTTCTGAGGCTTATTATGGATTAATGTATGAAATTACCGCTCAATGATGTGGCAGTGGTATGGCCCGCTCCGGGTAAGGGATGGGATAAGGGGCCATATCTGTTGAAATAAAGGAAGTGTCATTGAATCGGTGTGAAATCGCCAAGAAAATCAAACTTTTTGTACGAATTACTCGGAATTGGCCATACAGCTTGGTGAATATTCTGAGAAGAGGGGCTTTGCAGTCAGTTCTGATTTCTGCCATGGTGTAGTACCATGTGCGGGGTTACCATTTTCAGTTGTTCGGTCAATAAACTCAACAGCCAAAAAAAAAAAAAGCCTGACTTAAATATTAAAGTTCTGGCCACTTTTTGCCTCCAGGAAGAGCATAGCGGTTAGTGAGTTCAGATTTTGATTTTCTGCTAACGTGACTGCTGCAAATAATAAAGAAACTCTTTTAATGTAAGACAGATCATGTCAGCTACTTCTGAACATCGAATCGTTTTCTCTCCGTGGACACTTCATTAATAGATTGCGATCACATAGCAAGAAACATAGCCACCATTTTCTGCGGCTAATGGATGTGGTTACCTTGATCACATGGGGTGAGATTTCTTTTTAAGTCAAATCTTTTTTTTGTTTTTATTATTATGTGGTATCGTGCAACTACTTAATGTGCACAAATAGGCATATAACTGTGGGTTGCCAATATACAGAATATTAATAAAGCAGGTTGAACGCAATCACTGCAGTTGCGACATTACCAATGTTTGGTCACATAAGGTAGTTTTTTTGTCATAAGAGCAGCGACACTAGTTATGCACTGACTACCATCGTTTTCTGCAAAAAGTAATAAAATAGCTACTTGTGATTTATTCTGGCAACACAAAAGCTTGACTGCAGAATTGCTCTACAATTCTCTTCGTATTTAGTATGGAGATAATCCTGCTAAATGGGATATAATAGTGTTAAGTGTTTAGATTACAGACCTGTAATGGGATTGGGACCTTTTCTTTCCTATATGGGCTATATCAGCACTTTGAGCTGCCCTCTGAACCCAGAGTTTTAGCTTTTGCCCAGACCAGTTTATAGATCTTAAATTAGATCCGCCCACAGCTGACAACGCAGACATCAGTGAGAGTGGCATTGAGAACTACGACTTTATAGTATTATAAGGTCTCAATCCAGTGAACTCTAAGGTTGCTGTATAAGCATACTAAAGTAGGCAGGTTTTTGGGGTTTTTTTTGGTTTTTTTTTCATTCATTCATTCATTCATTCATTCATTCATTCATTCATTCATTCATTCATTCATTCATTCATTCATTCTTATTCTTCGAGTGCACAGACCACAATAAGGCACAATAATTGGAGAGCATTGTTTTCACAAATAGTCTGAGCCCATTAAAAAAAAAACAGAAAAAAAAAGCTTTTGCCCAGACCTATACCAGATTTAAGCTCATTATGTGGCCCACATTTTAAGACTGACCCAATCCTAGCAAGCCCATTTAAATTTTGAGCTTGGTTGCTACTTGTAAACAGAACCTACCTTTTTGTAGAGTACTTCCAAAGCCCTATCTTTCATGGGCAAGAAAAAAGGAGGGAAGAGAAAGTTCAACGCCTAAAATGTTTCACAAATCTCTTTAAAAAAACCCACAAAAACAACAACCTAGCTTTCTGACTTGGTCCCCAATATTTCATTAGGCTGGCTTTGACCGTTAATTCATGAGCCTAACATACTCTATTTTTACAACTTTATGGCTCAAGTTATATCTGAAACTTAAGAATTGGATTCTTTGTGTAGATCACATGTCTTTGTACATACTTCTCTGACCTGACTTTGGCTATTAGGGACAACAAAAAAGGGGAATTGTATATATTAGCAAATTAATACCTACTAATAGTGCCAGAAACCACAACGCGCGTACTTACAAGGGAGATAACCACGATAAATAGAGTATACTAGTGTATAATCTTTATTGTCGCTCTTTTTTAAGACAGTGAAGGTTTGTGACACCTATTAGAAGGGCAAATCACTGATTGTGTACAACCCAATTAATCCGCTAATCTATAAAATCCCCCTTTTTTGGGGCCCTGCCAGCCAGTGTAGAAATGTGTAAAATGACCTGTGATCTAAATAAAGCATCCAATTTTAAAGTTTCAGGTACAATTTGAGCCTTCTAGATAAAAAAAAATAAAATGTGTAGGCCTATGTATTCGCACGCGGTCAAAACCAGCCAAATGAAAAATTGGGGACCAAATCAGAATTTGAGGTGACCTTTTTCAAAAGACATTTGTGAAAAATTGTGGGCGTTGACCCCCTTTTTTCTTCCCGTTAAAAGATCGGGCAAAAAAAGTACTTTAACCTCCATGGAAGAAATTTCCCTAAATCACAGTGGAATATTTAGAATAACACAAAATGTTAATAGGGCCAAAAGAAGAAAAAACAATATGTGTCAAAGACCTGCAGTAGGAGCTCGCGCTCTCGTACCTCGTGTTATCGAAAAACCTACAGACCAATAGTAATGCTCTGGAGCCGTATACATTATACGCGCGTTAATTAACGTATTGCGTTAACTACAGTGAGCACTACATATGTTTTGAGTGTTTCCCGTGGTTACTGCAGTGCGTTAACTAACGTTAGGATTGTGAATACAGCCACTGATCTTGAGTGCCTTATTTACTATACCATTTTTCTTCTTCGGCGTTTAGTAAATCTGAGCATGATAAAGGCTCAGTCCAGCCTGACTTGCAAAACCAGCATTGCACAGGAGGTCGTCATAGGTCATCTTTTAGTTTGATGTATTTCTAGTATCTCTCCAGAATCTACTCACACTCCATCCATCCATCCGTCCATCCATCCATCCATCCATCCATCCATCCATCCATCCATCCATCCATCCATCCTTTATTCCATCCATCCTTTATTCTATCCATCCATCCATCCATCCATCCATCCGTCCATCCATCCATCCACTTATCAACCTACCCACCCACCCATTCAAACTTCCATCCATCCATCCATCATCCACACATCCATCCATCCATCCATCTACCCATCTACCCATCCATCCATCCATCCAGTCATCCATCCACCCATCCATCCATTTATCAATCTACCTACCCACCCACTCAAACTTCTGTCCATCCATCCATCCATCCATCCATCCATCCATCCATCCATCCATCCATCCATCCACTTTTCAACCTACCCACCCACCCATTCAATCTTCTATCCATCCATCCATCCATCCATCCATCCATCCATCCATCCATCCATCCATCCATCCAGTAAGTCATCAGCCATCCATCCATCCATACATCTATCAACCTACCCACCCACCCACTCAAACGTCCATCCATCCATCCATCATCCACACATACATACATACATACATACATCTATCCATCCATCATCCATCCATCCATCCATCCATCCATCCATCCGTCCATCCATCCATCCATCCATCCATCCATCCATTAAATCCATCCATCATAGTATATTATCAAACTGTACTTATGAACTTGACCAGCTCACGGACTCGGAATTATGAACTGTTCCATTAAAATTCGAGTTTGTGGGGTTCTGATGTGGTACTATTTGAAATCTTGCGCATTAACGACAGGATCTCTGACCACCTTGAGAATTACAATAGTACATCGGTGCTCAATGCACTTATAGTGGCGTTCAACATACTGAGTTAATGTAATTCTTTCAGTTGTAAGAGATTCCACTGTGCAAGCTGTCAATTGGTACGGGAAAGAAGGAAAAGGACGGTGGGGGAGTAATTGTTTACGGGATGCCACTTCATAAAATAGGCCAGAGTGTCAAACTGATATCAATTATTATATTTCCCCTTTATTGCCATTCAAAGATAAAATTATTGGTTGTTAATTTAACAAATAATGTAAAACACATTTTGCCACCCTGAAACATCAAGAATAAATATCAAACCATATGATATGATATAATATACAAGACAAAATGTCCACCTACATTACTAAGGGGTTGAGCACGGAGAGGAAATCATCTGCCCACCAATATTAATGTCTTTGCTGCTTCTTGCTCTGAATTAGGGGAACAGGGATCAAGGGCGTTTTTTTTGTCTTAAAGTTTTCATGTCTAGAAACCTCGAACTATTACCAGAGTTGATACTAAAACTGCTTTATAGTATTGTCAAGATTTAAAGCAATCAAGTGAATTTTGGTGTTTCTGCAAAGCAGAACTAACTGAAAAGCTGCATTTATTGTTTGTAAGACGTGTGCTAGAAGTAAGGACTGTATAAACTGAGAACTCCGAGTGTTTTCTTTGCAGGTGTTTAGACAGATCAGAATAATAAAATGCTAGTTAAAATTGATTAGAAACAATGATGCTCCAAACTATGTCTTTCTATTACATAAAAAACTATACAGATAAGCTGAAAGAGATGCATCGTTGTTAACTGGGCCTCTTCTGTGATTCGAGAGTGATTTTGGGTTTGTATTGATAAATCAGAGAGTGGTACATAAGTAAACAATTTAAAGTGAATTCAGACAGCGCTTAAAGTGTTTATACGTACATAACTGGCATAGTCAAGTTGTTAATAAATATTATAAACATGTCAAATAAGACTTTAAATAAGAAAACAATCTGTCTTGTATCAAAAATAAACTGTTAAAGTGGCGGTTACTACGATGGGGAAGACCAAATCTAGAGGATAAAGATCGACGTTGCCTTTAGTACCAAGAAGTAGAAGATGAATACCACTGTTAGGTGATGTGTCCGAAATTCAGGAAGTTAAGAAAAACAAATATTTACCTGCTCGTCGTTTTGGTAAACCCACGTAGGGCAGACTTGTGACTTTAGTAGAGGAGGGAAGTTGTGGTGAATTGCATAAGGTAGCAATTGTAGCTTATTTTGTGATAGAGGAATACAACAAACAGCTTTGAGCAAGGTGACGGTCATTTCCTGGTCCAGTAGTGATTTATAAATTCAGTAGTTTCAGAAATAGGAAGAAAATTAGAAACTGATGTAAGGATGGGCAAGAGTGAGAAAGACACAGCATAAAGGGATGTGGGAGATAGAGGAGGGTAAAATATAATACTGGCTACTGTATATTAATGTAAGGGATTGGATTAATGCATATTGTACTATTTGATAATATGTTCATACCATAGTTGGCACGTGGATGAGGCAATAATATACACATTTATTTTTTCACCTTCCTTTCTTTCCCATAAGAAGTTTTTTTTTTTGGTTTTTTTTGTGTTGTGTTTTCCTCAGGTAATGTACCTATTATGGTTTTTTTTTTCTTTTTCTGTAGATGATCTTTTGTAATGAATATTTCAGTCAAAGTGTGAAGGTAACTGTTTGGCCAACGCGTAATAAAGATTTTTAAATATTTTTTTTTTTAAAAAAAATCACAGTGGTAATTGATGGGACCGTCCCAGTGGTGTGATATTTCATACCTAAACCTGCCCCTACCACTACCTAAGAGAATCACCTAAGAGAATCATATAATGATAAAACGTTACACATTATGAACATGACATTCATTTATTCATTAGTCTGTGAAAATGACGAGGGAGTTTGAAATGGGAAATCAGTTTTAAAACATGAAACACCCAGAGACGCGACTTATGTTACAATTACTTCCAACAAAGAGAAACTGCGTTTTTAGAGATGTCTCGCTGCTATTCACCTCAGTTGTTCCTCCACTGGATTACTAAGTGCTGGTGGTGGATGGGCCGTCGGTAGTAAAGATATTGTGAGATCTGGTAGGAAATAAAACATTAGAACAGAATAGAAATCTGTTCCCATTCTGTAGCAGGTTGAAGAAAGTGGATATAAACAATATTTACAGCACTGGAAGGAATAGACTAGGGCGGTATGAATTCATTCAGACCAACAGAATTTAAACGACAACATGTCTAGATTGTGTTTCCTAAAATGGATGGATGGATGGATGGATGGATGGATGGATGGATGGATGGATGGATGGATGGATGATGAGTAGGCAAGTACGTGGTTTGTTAGATGGATCGGGTGGTAGGTACGCAGACAGGTAGTAAGTAGGTAGGTAGGTAGGTGGGTAGTATGTAGGTAGGTAGTTGGAGGTAGGTGGGTAGATAGATAAGTACGTAGGTTGGTAGGATGCTTAATAGGTAGGTAGATATGTAGGTGTGTTCAAAAATAAATCATAGGTAGATTATTATTGTTGTTGCTGTTCACTGGTCATGTCGCTGCTGTTGTTATTATTTTTGCTGTTACTGCTGCTGCTGCTTCTGCTGCGTTTTTGTTGTTGTTGTTGTTTTGTTGTTGTTGTTGTTGTTGTTAATAACGACGATATAGATAGATCATGAGATGCCTGCTTCTTGATGCGTTTTAGAGTCGTTTTGGAAAGGAGACACATACTGAAGCCATTCTTTCTTGGTAATTTCTCCGTCGCTATCTATATCATATGTGCTGAAGAATAAGTCCATGCTTCCCGCATTCAACTGAACGTCGCCAGAAACATCGAGTGCATCGAAGAGGTCGTTCTCAAAACCTGCAGAGATGGAAACATTCTTGACCACAACAGCAAATAAATGCAATGATATACAGTTTTCATGTTTTCAAAAACCAAAATATCTAGCGGATTGACACTTAGTCCCCAACATTCTTGATCACAAGACTAGCGCATAGAAACCTACTTATCAATATTCTGAGGAGTAACGAGTTGCGCATTGATAAATCATCAATATTCTTGAACTAATTCAAGTAGCCCAATGACAAAAAATGTTCATTAATTTTTGCTCACAACAGCTAATGCAATGATACATAGGTGTCACCAATAATATTGACCACAACAGCTAGCGAAGTGGCATCAACTGATCAATATTGTTGATTAGAGCAGCTAGTAGTGTGATATATAGTCATCAATATCTTTAACAACAACAGCTTGGATAATGCCATCCTTATAAACATTCACTTTTCTATTGATCTATCCATCGTCTCTCGGTCTCTCTGTTCTCCAATCCATCCATCCATCCATCCATCCATCCATCCATGACGACCCGTACCTGCAAAGACGGGGTTAACGGCCAAAACTGCTGCGAACTCTGTTCGGTCGACAGAGCCATCATTGTCAGGGTCCATAGACTGTGGGATTGGAACTTCATATTAAAACTTTATTGGCTAATAAGATGATTTATGCACGGAATAGTTTATGCATGGATGGAAAAGTGGATGGGATGGTGGG
>JAWQUT010000272.1:1096850-1112835 GCA_033807755.1 Ellobium chinense
ATGGATGGATGGATGGATGGATGGATGGATGGATGGATGGATGGATGGATGGATGGATGGATGGATGGATAGGTGGATGGATGGATACCGTAAGCGTGGCATCGACTTCAGCCAGAGTGACGAGCCCGTTTCCATTAACATCGGCCATGTTAAACAGTGCTTCCAAGGCACGTTCATAACCTCCTTGTTGGGCCACAATCAAAGCCAGTAGAGACAAGAGAAGGATGAACTTGTACATGGTGCTGTCCAGAATAGAATTTCATGAGATAATAGGTATTCCGTTATCTTTTTAACACGCAGTTTTTACAAATCTTCAATCGGGCACATACACGTCGTTGTGTCCGCAGGTATTTATTTCTTCAAAAGTATTAAATTACATTTCTTATAGCAAAATATTTTTGGAGGATGGAGATTTGTGTTATTCGTTCTAGTGAGTTATCAGACATCAAGGTTCGTAAATCATCAAACTATTTGGTTCTATCTTAACTATTTCCTCCTGGAGAAAGTTTTTGAAAACCCCCAAAACGAAATCGTCCTCTGGTGTGTTCCATGAATCTGGTGGTATGGTCTCAATGAGTCAACAAGAGTGATAAGGCACGGACTCATCGATTTTTCTCAAACTTATACGAAGAAGCATTTGTTTCTTCTTGCAGTATATACCCTAAATTACAACAACAACAACAACAACAACAACAACAACAACAACAACAACAACGTCAACGACGACGACGACGATAATTGCTACTGTTATTACTGCTACTTCTACTACGGCTACTTCTTCATTGACTACCAGTGCCATTGTCTTCGTTTCTTTTTCTCCTACTACTGCTACTACTACTACTGCTACTATTACTACTTCTACTTGACTACTACAACTACTATTACTACAACCACTACTACCACTACTACTACTATTATTATTACTACCATTACTACTATTACTACCACTAGCACTTGTACTAACACTGCTATTATTAATACTACCACTACTACTACCACTTCTACTAGTAGACTACTACTACTACTACTACTACCACTTCTATTACTATTACCACTATTACTACTGCTATCGATACAACTATGACTACTGCAATGTCTGTAAATGGTGGTCCAATGGCATGCTCTTCTTGGAGCTGTGAGAATATTGATGATCTTGCAGGCCAAGGTAATGACAGTTTAAAGTTTCGTTCTTCAGCAATGCTCAACACAGGATTCCTTTTTTTTTTTTTTTGTTTTAATTTTCTTGTTTTTTTTCTTTTTTTTATTATTACATTATTATTGTTACTCCTGTGGTGAATTATTCAGAAATAATACAGGAACAAGAACAAGTATTTTGTATTCCCCTGGATTATCAAATGTAAACAAGTTAATATTACTATACTCTTACCTTGTTCAGAAAATATTTCACTGTTTTATGAAGAAAATTCCATCACAGATTAGATCATAGTGCACGTGCATGTTGGGTTTAAGTATTCGTAAAAACAATATGTGATGTGAATTTCCAAGGTGTCCGTTCATCCTCTCAAAAAATATTACCGAATACATGATGCCACGCATTTTTACCTCACTCATGTAATTTTTGTATCACGAATGAAGTAACCTACTTAGCTTTTAATGTAGTCTGAAACATAAATAATAGTGATTTTTTTTCACAGACACAGCAACTTGTGTTTTTTACTGACCAGTGTGGATTTAGGCACGTTAAAGCTCGCAAAATCCGTCAGAGCTGTTCTGTCCAAGGCTGGGTTCACGAGAAGGTTTCAAACCTTTGAGAAATGCTGCCACTTTAAATCCAAAAATTTCTCTTGGTGTTTGTATCAAACGCGTCGATCAAGCGGGTCCTGTTGATTCTCGGTAAAGACTGAAGCACTCGTAATAAATGTTCCGGTCTGAATCTCATCTGGGATCAGACTATCAGACAAAAAAACAAAAAAAAAAACTAACGAGGATTTCTCATACTGTGACTCAGGTGTCTTCTATCCTCTTATGAGGTCATAGTGACATTCTGGATCATGTGACATCGGGAGTAAGTGATTTGCTCCCTCCTAACACAATTTAAAAGTTTTATTCTCATGCCCAGACCGTGCTTGACGGTAAAATGGGCGGTCAACATTACATGTAACAAATTTTAATGGCGGGACAGACATGAAAGATTAGACAGTACATCTTTATAGACAATTAAAATGCAAAAATACATAGTATACATAAAGTACAGTCTGTCAAGTACAGAAGTGAAGCTCGAACGCACTGGCCATATTTCATAAGTCACTAACATTTTTGTTTTGTTTTGTAATAATCATAATAAATGTAGACGTTTATTCGAGTGTTTTTATTTTATATTCATCTGAAGATTTCCTTTGTCTTATGCATGGTTGTTTTTTTTATAGAAATATTGCGAAATAGCCTTTCCTCTAATAATTTCTAATCCGCGACATTAAAACAAGGCACGGAATTCATCGCCGGTGGTATTGCTAATTTGGCATAAATTACATTTTCTCTCCTCATTAGCTACATTTTCCACCTCTTTTTTTCAACTGGTAGTTTATGATCCTGTGATCCCCTCAGGGAAGTGGACGGAGTTCAATGTCGAGTTGATGCGGTACATCGGAAGTGAGAGCTCGACAAAACTCACGACCCACAGTTTCAAATTTCTTTATGGAACTTTCTAAAGGTCTTTGTGTAGCAGGAGGATGTGTTATGAATCAAGGTGGTAAGTATACTAATAAATGAGGACATCGTCCTCATTTTCTCCTGGCAAAGGCATAAATATATACATTATGACACAAACACCAATTGCGCTCACTTTCATTGGCTAATACCTGTTTTCCGTGTTGAAGCGAATTTTGATGACGCAATCATAGTGCTATTTTTATTAAACTTCATTGTAATTTCATTGTAATTAACTTATTAATAATGGGCCATAAGGTTGGCGCGCTTGCCTGGGTTGCCATTGGCAATAGTTGACTCACCTGTCAATCTGTCTACGTATAATTTTTATACCTTTATATAATCTTAGATCTTAAATAATAGACCTACGATCACATTGGATTTGAAAACAGGAACAATCATGAATCAGTGAATACCACCTTTTCAAAGTATTTATCAATACCTCTCTAGATCTTTACGTATGACTGGATATATTGCTGTATTGTATTCGACTTCCAGCGTCATTATGTAACGATTAGTTTAAGGTATATAATGCATTTTAAATTCTATTACAACAAAGTTACACACACCCAAATCTTTTTGCTATATTTTACCATGTGCTGTCTAATGCTGTCACTCCAGCCATAATTTTCGCTGGCTATTCTCGCTACACCAATAATGGTAATAAGTATTTTCTGATCTAAAAAAAAAAAATATAGTATTTTTAATAGCCATAACAAATAAAGTTGTTTTTTTTTTTTGCTGTGTCTCCTCGTTTAACCCACCCCCATGAAAAGCCAGGCTATTTCAAGAGAACAGGGGCTTAGATTCTTGGCAGCCCCTATCTTTTTAAATCTCTGAGCCGAAGTAGTGCTGCTTTAATTTCATCTAAACTATCTAAACTGGCCAAGGAAGTGACAAATACATTAGACCAGGCCACAGCTAAGATCAATGGGCCTGTGAGAGGGAGAAACAAAAACATATAATAAATAGATCACCCTTCCTTGTAATTCCAACCGAAGTGACCTCAAAATTAATGCGCGTGTGTAACCACAAAGCTCCATGTCGTCAGTTTCATTCCAGATTTGGTTAACCACTTTTTAAAATGATTTTAATTATTTATAGTTCAATATAGTCCATTTATCTTAGTTTTCTTATTGAAACATGAAACATGAAAAAAATAAATGTGGGCTTTTTTACATATTATTGTAAACAACTTTTACAAGCTATACCACATCTGCCTTATTGTTTTGCTTTGAGCAACAGATTAGTAGCGCTCAATGTCTCAAAATCGCACAACATAACTTAGGGAAATGTGAAATGAGAGTGACGATAAACTTAACCACTGCCATTTGCTATTAAGAGAAAATATAAGGAAACTTTCTCGTTTATACTCGATAAAGTATCACTTATTTGAATTGTTACTCTTTAGAACTGTTACATTTCTTCATATTTAGTTTTGTGTGTGTCACACTTTCGATAGAGTATTTGATTCACTCATTTGACATGTCACTCATCTGAACTGTCAACGTTTAAACGGTTTCTCCACGAGGGAGACCCTTTGTGATAACCAAATACTTGATTTTTGTGTATGTCCTGCAATTTACAAACTGTTTTGGTCACACGAGCTTGTCGTTTTACTTGTCAATCACAACCCTTAGGGCAGCATTAAAGAAAAAAATTGACATGATATGGAAGGAGCAAACTACCAGCTTGCATTTCTCATTTCAGCCTCGTTACAATGACACCTGTGTTTTCCCAACGCAAAAATGAAATCTATAAGGTCCTATATAGTGTCCCGAGATTATGCATTGTCGGTTCTGACAAGTTGGATTTCAAATCAAGAAGATAAAGAAGGAGGACATAATTATGTTTCCGACTGGGCTTGCTGCCACACCCAAAATACTCCAGCCTATCTGTCTTGAGCAAGGATGATGCTGACGATACCACATTGAAAATAGTATAGCTGATATCCTAGAACTGACGGTGAAGCGGAGAAACTAAGATGATTTGAGTGGTATTGCTGTAAAAATATGAAACTTCACCACCAGCTGAGGTTTTTATTACTAAAGACATTTCGCCACACCTTTCCAAACTCAGGCAAATGTTTCTGGAAACTAAATTATTTTATAGCCTTTATATAGCTGCTGGAGGTCATCTCACGTATTGCATTTGTACGTAGCTATGATACTTATTTTGTTTCCCTAGAATTTGGTTAGATTAGGGGCAACGCCTGATCACGAAAAGAAACGAGACCAAACAACAACAACAACAACAACAACAACAACAACAACAACAACAACAACAACAACAGCAACAACAATAAAACAGTTAGGCTATTGGAACATTGGACCAACATCTAGGTACAATGTCCAAAAACTGGGCAAAGCAAAGAAAATGTCATTTAGCTGAATAAACAGATAAGAAAAATAAAATACTGGTTAAAATTGATTAGAAACAATGCTACTCCTAACGATGCCTCCCTTGTATATAACGAACTGTACAGACAAACTTAAAGTGTGGTTAACTCTGAGCCTCTTTATTAAAAGATTCGTTATTTTGAAAGTGGTTTTGAATTTGTATGGATACATCAGACAGTAATACATAAGAGAGCATAGAGAATTTGTTTAGTGAATTCAGACAGCATTTACATTATATGTACGTACAGAACTGTCATAGTCAAGTTGACGACTGTAGTAAAAACAGACCATATAAACATATCAAATTTTACGTATACTGTTGATTTAAACAACTCGGACAATGAACTTATCTCAATCACTTTCACTACCTGCAGATCACAAAGAAGCATTTTGTAAATTTAAGACAGATCATATAACTCTGGACATCGAATCGTTCTTTCTCTATGGACACTGAATTAGATTGCCATCAAACTGACTAGTCAAGAAACATAGCCGCCAATACTTCTGACGCTAATGAATGTGGTAACGTTGATTGCATTAAATGGCACTTCTGTTTATGTCAGTTTTTTACTTTGTCCCGTCCGTAGATGTTTTTTTCTTAATCCTGTGGCGTCGTGTAACTACTTAATGGCACAGGTGTGACCAGTGTATCCCTGCACATTGCCAAATATACAGAATATCAATAAAGTAAGTTGAACGCAATAACTGTAGTTGCGACACTATCAAATTGTTTGATTACGTGGCGTAATTTTTCTTCATAAGAGCAGCGATACTAGTAGTGCACTAACTCCATTAAAGACCATCGTTTTCTGAAATAGGAAATTGAATAGTTATTTGTGATTTATTTTGGGAACACACAAGCTTGACTGCAGAAGTGCTCTAACAATTATCTGCGTACTTACTAGGGGGATAATCCTGATAAATAGAATATGATAGTGTAGAATGTTTAGGTTACAGACCCGTAATGGGATTGGAACCTCTATGGGCTGTATTAGCATCTTGAGCTGCCCTCTGAACCCAAATTTCTAGCTTTCACCCAGACCCGTACCATATTTAAGCTCAACTTTTTACCCTATTTTCAAGACTGACTCAAACCTAGCAAGCCAATTGAAACTTTGAGCCTCGTTGCTATTTGTACACCCTTGACCTGACAGTTCCAGCCCAGGGCTAAATAGTGCCTGGCAAAATACAGTAAAATGTACACAGTTTCCCATTAAATCACAACTTGCCCCCTGGAAGCAGGGTATGTCAGAAGAGGGAAAGGGAGAGATGAAATATAACCCCTAAGTAGTAGCAACCCAATGGTGAAAGTACAATTATATACCTGCAACTTTATATTGTCGTTCTTGTAGCAATTATACTGCAGTGGAAGGTTATTGGTTCCCTTTCTTTTCTGTTCTTTTTCGGTCTCGTAAATGAAATGTGTTATTCTACAAAATCCACTGTGATCTGGGAATTCTGTCTCCAGACTTAAAGTGTTTCCAAAGCCCTATCTTTTTTGCGCAAGAAAAATGGAGGGAAAAGGGAGCTCAACGCTCCAATTTTTTTTAACACATCTCTGAAAAAAGAGCCATCTAGGCTAGCTTTGACGGCTAATTCATATGCCTAGCATGCTCTATTTTGCTCAAACTATATCTGAAACTTCAGAATTGGACGCTTTATGTAGATCACATGTCTTTATACATATTTCTACATCCTGACATTATCTTGTAGGGACCCCAAAAGGGGGATTTTATATATTATAATAATAATAATGCGGTTTATAAGTCTCATATCCAGGCTAATGCCCGCTCATGCGACTTCTCACCATTATTACCCCAGCAGATTAATACCTACTAAAGAACCTCAATAGGTTCCAGAGGGAGCACATTAGAGGGGCAAATCACTCATTGTGTACAATTAATCCGCTAATATATAAAATATCCCCCCTTTTTTGAGCCCCTGTCAGTGTTAGGGTATAGAAATATGTAAAATGACCTGTGATCTAAATGAAGCATTTAATTTTAAAGTTTCAGGTACAATATAAGCCTTCTAGATAATAAAAAAAAAGTGTGTAGGCCTATGTATTCGCTCGCGGTCAAAACCAGCCAAATGAAAAATTGGGGACCAACTCAGAATTCTAAGAATTCTAGGTAACCTTGTTTGAAAGACATTTGTGAAAATTCTTGGGCGTTGACCCCTTTTTCTTCCCGTTTAAAGATCGGACGAAATACTTTCTGCAGCCTCCATGGAAGAAAAAACAATAGGTGCCAACGGCCTATAGGTCATTGGAGAATGTTGTTTTGTCTTCCTTAAGCCCTATTAACAGTTTGACATTGTGTTACTTTACAAATATTGGGTGATTTCGGGAAATTCCTCCCATGTAGGATAAAGTACTTCTTTTGCCCAAATCTTTTAATATTGTAGCAATGTGTTTGGAATTGAAGCTTTACTTATCATAATTTGACATAATATGGCACATTAATAATACAAGTAAAGTATTCTATATAGTTATCTATAGCTAAACAAGGTATTTAGTATCACATTTTAACCTAAAATGTGAATCGGTCTATCTCTAATTTACTGTCTATTTACTTCAATGCATGCGTCTTCTAGTCCGATTCAAAATTTGTGGCACAACCTTTTTCCAAAAAGAAAAAAAAAAAACCTGTTGGCCGTAGCTTTTGTTTCAAATCCTACCTTAATTTAGCTAGGCTATTTCACTTAAGAAGCAATTCACTACATGTGAATTATGTTTCTTTATAATAAAAAAGCTATAAGAATCGGTAACATGTGTGATGTGATCATAGCTGATAGAATTTAAACAGGACCTAGATCAGTTATGTTACGTATTGTTTCTTTACGTACGATGTGCAAAATTGAGCACATTGAGCGATAATTTGTTTATTGACATAATCACCACATAAATGCACACAAGAGTTCTAGCTAGAAGCAATTCATTTATCCGACGGCATTTTGTCCGTGGGCAGTCGTCGTGATAAACGGAATAGTAACTTATTACCTTGTTGTCCAGAAAGGCATGTGCTTGGTCTGTTTACCTCAGTCAAATATGTGATGCTCTCACCAAAGTCAATTTATTTGTTTGTGCCGTTTATATCTCAAAATGTTTTGAACCGATTTTCATAAAACCTGCTGAACAGTTAGGACTTGATCAGACTAAAATAATGCAGCTTTCGGTACGTCATTAAAGTAAAAACATAAATCGCACAGAATACATTTTCAGTTTTAATGTTTTTGAGAGATAAGTCAAGAAGGTGGAAGGGTTGATATAAGTGTGAATTTTATATGATACATTTCAAGGCAGTATCTCACAGTGTGTCATTAACAGAGGTCTTTCCCCACGATACTAATTTGCATGAAACTTTGTGGAAAGGTTGCATTTGGTCTTATGCATGATTTTCAAGACAAGTGTGATTTTTAAATATATGACCTCAAATGGAAGCAGTAACATGCAGGATTTTGTAAATCATATTTCTGACACAGGATAGTTAGGAAGCGGAATTAATAATAGTGGATTTATGTCTTGGGATACCCCAATGACCGTACATGCCTAATTACTCGGTGTGGCCCATTATTTATTTTATTTTATTTTTTTAATTCTTTTACGGTGTTTATGACTACACGTGTGAATTTTCCAGCATTCTTTCAACGTATTTTTTGGTACAAACATCATGCTCTCCTTTTTTCATTTCCTTGCTGGACGTCTATATCCTATTTTTGTGTTGTATTTCTGCAACTCTCTCGGGTATTGGTTATTTGCCACCTTGAAGATTTTCGTGAGGCTTGAAGTTACCCTCACGCTCTAATATACCATTTAAAAGGTGGTGCACAAAAAATATCCACGAATACCTTCGAGTGAGTTTCCATAAATCACTAGACATCACATAGATGAAAAATGTGGGTCCTTTTCTAATTTGTATGAATATGTTGCTAAGGAGTAACTTGGAAAAGACATGAAGTATCAATGTTCTGGAGATGTATTCATGAATAACAAAATGCATAAAAGTACACGTAAATATCTGGTAGAGATAAGCTCTAGTTTTCTATCTATTTCACTTAGATAGATAGATAGATAGATAGATAGATAGATAGATAGATAGATAGATAGATAGATAGATAGATAGATAGATAGATACATGATCTGAAACGTAAATGATAGGATATTTTTTAACGTCTTTACCATTTATGATTGTTTCTTCTATGTAATCACGTCATGCGCTTCATAGCGCTATCAGGCATTTGTCGAGCTAGAAACCAGAGGGTCCTTGTTACTTTTACCTGTTTGGGCCAAGAAACAGAACTGTTTTACTAACGTCCACTTTCAAGACAGTCAGCCTCTTGTCCCTTGCTTGCAATAGAGTCTTAAGTGAGAGCCTAACTAGGCTGTTCTTGTCAATCCATCTTTTCAATGAAATTTGGTCGCCAAATCAGCACACAGTCCTGGTACTGACAAGGTTCCCGTGTCCATCCGAGGTTGAGAAAGACACCCGACATTTCGTTGTTCCACTCGATGTATATTGCCATCCATGTGTAAACAAGTATGTCTGTTTATGAAAGAGTCTGTGTGTAATAAAAATATTTTGGTGTGTGTGTGTGTATTGTGGTCCTTGTTTAGTCTCTTTGTAAAAGTGTTTACACGGAGCGTTTCCGTTGCAATTTAATAACTTTGCTCAAATAAATAAGTCACTAAAAAAGATGGGTTTTGCGTTCAATGATTTAGTAAATAATGTAGACATGAATGAAGGTGAACCCAGTTTATCTTATTTTTGTATAGTTTAAAACATTGTGAACGTCAGTGCAATGAGCATATTATTATTATATTCCACCCGCATACCGACTGACTTGATCTCGGCGCATGTAAACCTAATCTAAAAATGCACTTCTTCCACTGACATACTGACGGAATTCAATTTTTAGCTATTTAAACATACATATTATCATATCTAAAAAAATATCCCAAATACAGGTAGCATTGATTTAATTAAGATTTGACCATTCCAAACAGATAATATTCGAAACAACTGAGCCAAAACGTTTTGACATTTTCAATTTTTTTTTCAAAACAGGAAAATCGATCCCGTCACTATGCGAGTGGAGCGACGATTTAATGATTCTATACCACAAGCCACTTCAAAAAATAGGCCAGGGTGTCAAGCTGATATCAATTAAATAGTTCCCTTTATCGCCATTCAAAGATAAAATTATTGGGTGTTAAGTTCAGAAATAATTTAAAACCAATTTCGCCATCCTGAAACATCAAGAATAAATATCAAACCATATGATATGATATAATATGCAAAACAAAATGTCCACCTACATTACTAAGGGGTTGAACCCGGAGAGGAAAGCATCTGCGCACTAATATTGATGTTTTTGATGCTGCTTACACTGAATTAAATGTTTAACGGAACAGGGATCAAGGGCGCTGTTTGGTCTTAAAGTTTTCATGTCTAGAAATCTTGAACTATTACCGGAGTTGATACTAAAACTGCTTCATAGTATTTTCAAGTCAGTTTTAAGTAATAATTTGAGTTTTGGGGTGCGAGAAGTAAGGAAAAAAAAAACGCCAAATTTCTTTATGTACGGAGAACTCCTTCCTTTGCAGGTGTTTAGACAGATGACAATAATAAAATGCTAGTTAAACGTGCATAGAAACAATGGTACTCTAGATAATATGCTTTTTCTTTTTTTTTTCGACATAAGGAACTACACAGAAAGCTGAATGAGATGCATCATTGGTTAATTGGGCCTCTTTATTAAAAGATGTGTGATTCCAAAGTAGTTTTGGGTTTGTATGGATGAATCAGAAAGAGGCACATAAGTAAGCATTTTAAAGTGAATTCAGACAGCGCTTACGGTGTTTCTATATAATTATTATAGGTACAGAACAGGCATAATCAAGTTAATGATTGTAGTAATAATAGATTATATAAGTATGTCAAATAAGACTTAAATAAGAAAATAATCTGTCTTGTATTAATAATAACGTGTTTAAAGTGACTGTTACTACGGTGGGGAAGACTAAATCTAGAAGATAAAGATCGATGTTGCCTTCAGTGCCAAAACGTAGACAATGAATACCACTGTTAGGTGATGTGTCCAAAATTCAATTAGTTAAGAAAAAAAGATATATACCTTCTTGTCTTTTTGGTAAACCCACGTAGGGCTAAGTTGGGAATTTAGTAAAGAAGGGAAGTTGTGGTGAATGGTATAAGTTGGCAACTACAGCTTATTTTGTGATAAAGGAATACAACAAAGAGCTTTGAGCAAGGTGATGATCATCTCCTGGTCCAGTAGTAATCTATAAATTCAGTAGTTTCAGGAGTAGGAAGAAAATTAGAAACTGATGAGCAAGAGTGAGAATGACACAGCATGAATGGATGTAGGAGAAAGAGGGCGGTAAAATATACTACTGGCCTCTATACTCGTATTTTAATGTTTGGGGTTGGATTTATGCATATTGTACTAGCTAATAATATGTTTCTGCCACAGGTGATACGTATATGTGGAAATTTTATAGACAATCATTTGTTTCTCCTCATCTTTTGTCTTAAAGATGTTTTTTTTGTGTTGTGTTTTCCTCAGGTAATGTACCTATTATGTTTTTCCTGAAGTTGTTATTTTGTAATGAATATGTCTGTCAAAGTGTGAAGTTAACTGTCTGGCTAACGCCTAATAAAAGTTTCTACCATTTCGTTTTAAAACGTAATAGTGGTAATTGAAGAGACTGTCCCAACGGTGATTTTTCTTACCTTAATTTGTCCTTGCCACCCGCAATAGATCTCTAACTGATATAATGATAAGACGATACGCAATATGAATATGACATTGGTTTATTTATTAGTCTGTCAAAATGGCGAGAGAGTTTTAAAACTTGAAAACCGTTTTAAAACATGAAAACCCAGTGGCGCGACTTATGTTACATTAATAACAAAAAGGAGAAATTGCGCTGTTGGAGATATCTTGGCTGCAATTCACCTCAACTGTTCCTCACTGGATTACTAAGTGCTGGTGGTGGTGGGTGGGACGGTGGTAGTAACATTAGAAACTCTGGAAGGAAATAAAACATTAGAACAGAGCAGAAATTATTCACAATCTGTAGCAGATAAAAGAAAGTGGATCGAAACAATATTTTCAACACTGGGAGGAATAGACTAGGGCGGTATGAGTTGATTGAGACCACAGGAATTTAAACGACAACATGTCTAGACTGTGTTTCCTAAAGTGGATGGATGGATGGATGGATGGATAGATGGATGGATGGATGGATGGATGGATGGAATCAATGGATGGATGGAATCAATGGATGGATGGATGGATGGATGGACGGTAAGTACGTAAATACGTGGTTTGCTAAATAGGTCGGGTGGCTGGTAGGTAGACAGATAGTAAGCAGGTAGGTAAATAGGTAGGTAGGTAGGTATGTTCAAAGGTTAATAGGTAGGCAAGTAGGTTATTATTGTTGTTGTTGCTGTTGATGTCGCTGCTTTTGCTATAATTGTTGTTATTACTGCTGCTGCTGCTGCCGTTGTTGTTGTTGTTGTTATTGTTGTTGTTGTTGTTGTTGTTGTTGCTGTTGTTGTTGTTGTTGATAACGATGATATGAGTGGATCACGAGATGCCTGCTTCTTAAAGCGTATTAGAGTCCTTCTGGAATGGAGACACATACTGATGCATTTCTCCCCTGCTGATTTCTCCATCGCCATTTATATCATATGTGGTGAAGAAGTCGCTCATGCTTGTCGGACTCAACTGAGTGTCGTTATCAACATCGAGTACATCGAACAAGGCGTTCTCAAAACCTGCAGAGGTGGAAACATTCTTGACCAGAACAGCTAACGCAATGATATCCAGTTATAATTTTTTAAAAACCAAAACAATTGACACTTAGTCGTCAACATTTTATATCACAAAACTAGCGCGTAGACACCTAGTTATCAATATTCTCGAGAGTAACAGGTGGCGCAGTGATAAATCATTAATATTCTTGGACTAACTCAAGTGGTCCAGTGATATCAAATTATCGATCTTTTTGCTCACAATAGCTAATGCAATGATTCCAAGGTGTCACCAGTACTCTTGACCACAATGGCAAGCGCAGTATCATCAAGTCATCAGTATTTTCGAGCAAATCAGTTAACATAATAACACCTAGTCATCAATAATCTTGGCCACAACAGCTTGCGCAATAACACCAACTGAACAATAATCTTGAATAGAGCAGGTAGCACGGTGATATCTAGTCATCAATATTTTTAACAACAGCAGCTTGCGCAATGCCATCCTTATAAACATTCCCTTTTCTTTTTATCTAACCACCATCTCTCGGTCTCTCTGTTCTCATATTCGTCCATCCATCCATCCATCCATCCATCCATCCATCCATCCATCCATCCATCCATCCATCTATCCATCCATCCATCTTTCCATCCATCTATCCATCCATCCATCTGTGAAGACCCGTACCTGCAAAGACAGGGTTAACGGCCAAAACTGCTGTGAACTCAGTTCGGTCGACAGAGCCATCATTGTCAGCGTCTAAAAGCTGTCGGAATGGAACTTCATATTAACACTTTATTGGATAGGTGGGATGAGTTGTGCACGGAATAGTATATGGATGGATGGATGGATGGATGGATGGATGGATGGATGGATGGATGGATGGATGGATGGATGGATGGGTGGATGGATGGATGAATGGATGGATGGATTGATGGATGGGTGGATGGATGAATGGATGGATGGATGGACGGACAGACGGACGGACGCACGGAAGGACGGACGGATGGGCGGACGGACGGACGGATGGATAGATGGATGGATGGATGGATGGATGGATGGATGGATGGATGGATGGAGGGATGGATGGATACCGTAAGCGTGGCATCGGCTTCAGCTAGAGTGAGATGTTGGTTTCCATCAGTGTCGGCCATGTTAAACAGTTCTTCCAAGGCTTGTTGAAAACCTTGTTGGGCCACAATCAAAGCCAGTAGAGCCAAGAGAACGATGAACTTGTACATGGTGCTGTCCAGAATAGAAGTCCATGAAATAATAGGTATTTCGTTAACTTTTTGAAACCGCGCCGGACACATTTACCAGGCAGGGTTCACAAACCATGAATCGCGACATACACACGTCATTGTGTCCGAAGGTGGTTATTTCTTCAGGACTTCTAAATTACATTTCTTATAGCAAAATATTTTTGGTAGATGGAAATTTGTATTCTTCTGTCTAGTGAGTTATCAGATACCATGTGTATAAATCATCACACTGTTTGGTTCTGTCTCAAATATTTTTTCCTAGATACCGTTTTTGAAAATCCCCCAAAATATAGACAATCCTCTGGTGTGTTCCATGAATCTGGTGGTATAGTCTCACTGAGTCAACACTATTCTGTTACACCATTTATAAGTGGTTGGTCGACTTTTTTTCCCCAACTAACACTAAGAAACATTCTGTATTCCTCTTGTAGTATATACCACAAATTAAAACAAGAGGAAGAAGAACAACAACAATAATAACAACAACAACAACATCACAACAACAAGAACCAGAACAACAACAACAACAACAACAAAAAAGCAACAACAATAAGAACAAGAACAACAACAAAAAGAACAACAACAACAACAACGACGACGACAATTGCTACTCTTATTACTGCTACTTCTACTACTACTACAACTGCTTCTTCCATCACTACCAGTGTCACTGTCTTTGATTCGACTTCTACTACTACTACTACTACTATTACTACTACAAGTAGACTACTACTACTACTACTACTTAAATACTACCGCTGCTACCGATACAACTACGACTACTGCAACATTTGTAAATGGCGGCCTCATGGAGCTGGGAGAATATTGATCATCTTGCCGGTCAAGGTGATGAATGTTTGAAGTTTCTTATTTGAAGATATGCCTGAACACAATTTTCCTTTTTTTTGTTTTTTAATTTCTTTTTTTTTTACTAAATTATTATTGTTACCCTGCTGCTAACATCAGAAATTATATAGGAACAAGAATAAATAGCTTCGTTTATACTCTCTGACTATTACCGTTTCTACTGCTCTTCACTCCAATAACTATCATCAGTATTTCTTATCATTCGTTTAAGTAATATGGGTTGCAAATATGAGATTTACAAGTAATTCTCCTTTGTATTCCCCTGGATTATCAAATGTAAACAAGTTAATATTACTATACTCTTACCTTGTTCATTAAATCTTTCACCGTTATCTGTAGAAAATGTATTTATTCCATCATAGACTAGATCATAGTGCACGTACATGCTGGGTTTAAGTATATGTGAAAACATGTGATGTGAGTTTCCAAGGTGTCCGTTCATTGTCTTAAAAAATATTGCCAATTACATAATGCGATGCATTTTTTACTGCGTTAGACTCTATTAAAGAATGGAATCTAACGAAAGACGGCATGCTACAACGCGTGCCAACCCAGTGCAAATGAAGTACTGCTTTACTTTAAAGATTCCCATCAAAGTCGTCAAACGGAAATCTTCAGTGTTAGTAGTGATCATCCATACCTCACTCACGTAAATTTTGTATCTCGAATGAAGTAACCTGCTTAGATTTTAATGTAGTCTGAAAACGCAAATGACATGATTTTTAACAGACACAGTCACTTGTATTGTTTACTGACCAGTGTGGATTTAGCCAAGTTAAAGCTCGCAACAACAGTTGTTCTGTCCAAGGCTGGGTGTCAAACCTTTGAGAAATGCTGGCACTTATATCCAAAAATTTCTCCTGCTGTTTGTAAGAAAAGCGTCGATCCAGCGGGTCTTGTTTATTCTTGGTAAAGACCGAAGCACTCCGCCTCGCAATGAATGTTTCGGTCTGAATCTCAGCTGGGATCAGACAGAAAAATAACGAGGATTTCACATACTGTGACTCAGGG
>JAWQUT010000273.1:0-23045 GCA_033807755.1 Ellobium chinense
TTTCCTTCCTCTGCCACTACATTAGCATCATGCCCCTTACCCGCCGATTGTACTGTAGATTCTTGCAGGATATTTGAATTGTTCTCCCTTGCACTTGAGATTACCTGACTGTCATGAAGCCAATTACATGTATTCTCTTTATAATGCGCTTTGTAAGGAAAACTTCCGCTCTTACTATGGAACAGGTGAGTATATAGTTTTGAGATGAAAGAGAACTTTGAGAAGGAAGGAGTTGCTGATGCGTGGCAGGGGTCGGGAAAGGACTTATTTGTAAGTGTCTCACATTCATTTACTTTTGCACCCTTACTCTCTTTAGAGTTAACATAGTGTATACGATCTAGATTTAGTTCTTCACAGCATGTAAGATAACTAGTGGTTACATTATAACTTTCAGTCCCCTGGGTTCGTGGCACTCGTCAGCAAGTTTCCGACTGTTCGTTATTTCCCCTCCTTCGCTGGTCTACCTCCATCTGTCCTTGACTATCAACTGTCTGAGCAACAGCACTGGCTTCACTCACACTTACATCCAGGGGCGGATCAGATCGGCCTAAGGTGGGGTCTACATCCGCCTGTCGCGGGTCCCTGGCCGAGAAGTGATTCTCTCTGGTGGGCTCTCTGCTACGGGGTCGAATAGTGACACTGCTATCCAGAGCTACCTTGTTGTTGCTGTCAACGTAAAATTTGCCTCTTTCTGTTAGTAGCTTGTCAACAATCAGGGTGGCCCTGCGCCCTGCTTTCTTCTCCTGATAAAGCAGTGGCATTAACAGCCGTCTGCGGAGGTAAAGTTCTCGGGGGAACTGTTCTCGAATGCCGAAAGGTGTGTTGGCCAATTTGGGTCCGCTTTTCCGTACCGCCTCTCTATCCTGGAAAAAAGAGAATTTGGCCACTATCGGTCTGTTTCTGCCGCGGATGAAACGACCCATTCGGTGTGCCCTCTCGAGCCTGATATCCCTGTCTATTCCCAGGTTTTGTTTGAAAAAGTTCTGCACAATCTTTTCGGCGTCTGCTTCATCTGGTCCACCTTCTGGGACGCCTGTTATCAGCAGGTTGTCTCTCATGCTGCGCGCTTCGTTTTCTAGGATCCTCTCCTCCAATTCTTTAATTTTATGGTAATCACTATCGAGGGTATTGTGCAATTTGCGAATGTCTTCCTTGTGCCTGTTCACCTCTTGCTGTGTTGTGTCGTACATATCACTCACAAACTGCACTGTCTCCTCCATAGCGCTCACCTTTTCAGCTATCCCCGTGAATTCTCCCTTCACTGACTTCACTTCCCTGTCGACAGAGTTAAGTTTCGTTTCAATCATCTCCAGCCTTGCCATTTTTTCATTCATGCTTGCTATGTCCCTTTTTAAGTCCATGAAGGAGCTAAGTATCTGCTGGGCCCAAGGGGGTGGCTGTTCTCCGTATCCAGTATCCAGTATCTTCAGGCTACCTAACCGTCATCCCCCCTCCCCCCGTTCACTTTCTCTCCCCGTACAACCCGGTGCACCCAGCCTCCACGCAACAATTCATGCACATCAGGCGCGCACCAGTCAAGCCCATACAAAGCGCAACTACTTACAAGCGAACTCAGGCACACCAGGCGCGCACCATCCACTGCGCTTATACTCGTGACAATCCCTGAACTCTGGCAAATTTCGTGGGCAAATACGTCAGGACACTCCCGACTACAATATGGTTCAAGGTTAGGATCAAGTTTAGGGTTAGGGTTAAAAGGAAGAGGCAGCAAACTTGGGACAGTCCCTAATCTATACATTACCATTATCCCAGAGCTATCTCATGTGGTTTCATTCTTTTTTAATCCTGCCCTTAACCCTAAACCAAGATTAAGGCGAGTCTGTTCTATAATAATATTGCGCATGAAGAAAGTCAAAGTGTCAAATGTACTCAGTGCCAGAATCAAGCAGCAATAAGTGTGCTTTAAGTTGAGCTATGATTTTAATAATAATAATAATAATAACCATAATAATAATGCGATTTATAAGTCTCTATCCTGGCTGATGCCCGCTCAAGCTATTTCACAGTATTATTACCGTAGCAGGCTACATCACTCTAGGAGTATCTCAGCTCTCTTGGAAGTATAGTGTGTTGCTGCCATTTAGATATTTTTCACTGCCTATAACCTGGTCCCCATTTTACAGACGGGGGGGNGGGGGGGGGGGGGGGGGGGGGGGCTGAGGAAAATGTGAATAAAATGCTTTCTCAAGGCACTTATAACATGACCCGGATCGGAAATCGAACCTACCACCTTTTGATTGTGAGTCCAACGCCGCAACCATTCTACTACGCTGCTCCACGCTGTATGAGTAAAGATCACGGGACCTTTCTAAAGACCTAAGCCAATGGTTAGGTGTAACTGGGCTTGAAGGTACATAGTATTCTTTCGTAAAGGGGAGGAATGTGAGCTCAGTCTGATCATTTTTCTGATGTTACAAATTATTTTAGGGAAGTGTATCACCGGGAATTTTACCAAAGTACTGTGAAGGATCAAATTTGAGAAGAAAGGCCGAAAAAATCCTAACACCAGAAAATTTCATGCCCCTGCTGGGAATCGAATCAGGGTCTCTCAGCTTGCAAGTCTGAACGTGTTACCACTACACTACAGGGACGCTAACCTCACAGCAATTTAATTCTTAAATACCTACTGCCTGAATATGTTCCCTAACTTTCACGTGTGAGCCTAAAGTTCACCCGTGACCCTAACACACTTCGCAACTGCTCACATAGGGACCGGAGTTGAACCCTGACGGGCAAATTTTATAAATAAACTCGCAAAGCCTACACACCCCTGAATTTACGAAGTCTATCTGGCGGAAGGGACAGTGTTCCGTGTGCATATACAGCAACTCTCTGTTACTATGGTGTTACATGACAATTATGACGCTGCGTACTTCTTTTCGTACAAGGGCTTTTGAACATTCTGCCAGTTGGTTGGCGGCTGTTGTAGGACGTTAGCAGTTACAAATAGATCCAGATGCTCATACAAGGTGGGGCGGAAGGAATGACATGTAGTAGGTGGGTAGTGCTCTCGAGTTACTGGACACTGCTTTCGTCATTTTTCTTTCATACGACACATTACTTTACACAGCTGCTCAGAGCATTGTGGCCTTCAGTACTGGGTAATGTTCTAGCACCAATAGTTATGTAGAAGGACAAAGTCGTGGGAGGTTATAAGCTTGGGACTGTAAATTTTATTGAATGTTAGATACCGAGCACTGACATGGATGACACATTATGTTAAACAGGGTTTTGGGCAGTGTGAACGAATGGTTACGCAATGGACTCAGGATCTAAAGAAAGTGGGTTCCATTTCTGCTGTGGTAGTGTAGTAAATGCCTTGGGAGAGCATTGAAAAATTTAATAACACGTTCCAAACGTTCGATCCTCAACAGCGCTGCTTCAGGGAACAGAATAATAATACAGAATCACCACCATCTTCATCATTATCATGAAAAAAAAAATGAAAATGAAAATACGACATTATTTAACACGTAAGGAAATTGTATTGCAATGTCATACAATGGTATACATCTTATTCATAATACAAACATATATAGCAATACACGTCATACATGTAAATACATAATATTACAAATGAAATACATAACATAGTCATTGCTGGTCGCCAGCGGTGACATGCCCTGGTCCCCCCAGCTCTAAAGCCAGCTACACCTGAGTTGAATGAGGAAATGGAAGTGAAATGTCTTTCCCAAGGACACTACAACGTAAACCGCCCAGTGTGCGAGTCAAACACATAAACCTTAGACTTGAAAGTCTTCAGTTTTCGAGTACGACTCACAAACTGCACGACCACGCTGCCTCCCCATCATCATTATCATCATCATCATTATCACCATTATCATGGGAAGTGTCCCACGACTGCTGTGAGGACGGTCCCGGGACCGATAGGGGAACCAGAATCAGGCTGTCTTTATATCTGAGTTCCTGCCAAACTTTATGGTATGATGAATCTTAGTTTAACCTCTTCTTTAGTAGGACCCACCTGTACGTCCTAACACTTCTGTTCAAACAGCGCTTGGACATCCATGAACTTTCTCAGGAAGTTGAGAGCTTGCGCAGTGACGATGGAATATTTTACCGTCTTAAGAATTATATTAACTCTGCATGTTGAAAGTTACTGAGGGTGCATTCAGCACCGATGCTCTAACGTAATTCTTACGATGGTGAGAAATCCCATCGTTAATGCCCAAGCTTTCGAGTAATTTTTTCATGTTATTTCTGACGTTCCACTACATCTTTATTTACTGAACTATTCATAAAGAAACACTGGAATACGTAAAGGGGGACAATATAACTGAAATAAAGTTGAAACGCCGTAAACAGTTGATTCCAACAAATTACCTACGTAGCGAAGGGGTTAATCATACTATAAACCGCTTGATAAAAACATTGATTCATTCTATCCGACAGTGCTAAATAAACTAAATGTAAAGTGTAAACATCAGGATTTTAAAGGCAATCATTTTCATGATTAAGGAGAATCATTTTTAATGACGCAATGATGGGCTAGACTTAACATGTCCTTTCCAATTCATTCACTTAACTGACCTGATTCTTCTTCGAGAGATCGGTAAACATATTCAAGATCCATTATGTCAGAGTTGCTATCGTCTGTTGCCTATACAATGGGCCTTTACTCCATTATCGGCAGAATTACGAAACTGTCATCTGATGCCAATACCATAAATGGTATATCAACTCACTTTTGGTCTGAAACGAAAGCAGCTGGCTTTGTGTCATTTCCCATTTTATCATTGACACGTTGAGGTTTCCTGGTGCTGCTAGGGAAGGAGTGTGGAACNGGAGGAGGGTGGGGAGAAAGGGCAATCAAACTCACGTGTACTATGAAGTAAAGATTTCTTGCAATATATAAACTGGCTTTTAAAAGATAAATGTGAGCCCAAAAGGACTCCTCTTCCTTTTGGAAAGATAGGGCTTAAAAACTCACAATTTTTTGTCATCTTAAATACCTAATTCGATGTCTTTAAACCTTTTGGATGTGTAAAGACCATAACTCATAACCTTATGCACAGCAACTGACACAGCTCATTGCAGTACGATGCCCTTGAAACGACAGCTTGCGCACCGCTCTGCTTGCACACCACTCTGTTTGCAGACACCAAACTGCACCTCAATGCAATTCTTGAACAGACGATTGTAGGTTAGAGAGAGCTTCTAACAGTTTAATTTCCCATTTCACGTCACTAAAGAGCTTTTTTAAATAACCGGGGCCAGACCGCTTGACTAGGACCAAGGACATATCCCATTCGGTCTCCTCCTGCCCATTTGAGGATATTTTGCCAAAGTTAAGAGCTATGCTTGACATACATAGAAACAAATCTAGCCACCGCATATTTTTGCTCCTTATGTATTATCTCGCATTCAAAGCAAACATCAAGTCTTAAAGCAGAAACATCAGAGTGAATGTGAACACCAAGTCTCAAAGAAAGTCAGCATTGATTAACCTCAAAGCGAAGACCAAATTCGAGTTACTTTATTAAGGCAATATAAAAGGCAAACAAAATAAATTATAACGATGAAATGTTTAGCTTACGTAATGCTAAAATTCATGCACACAATATCCACAAGCATCATGCACGTAACCATTTCAGCCATACTTTATTAAGATGGGTTGTGACATAGAGAAAGGGCAGCATGTCTAAAATATTACGTATAATTGAAAGCCTAATACAGTGATAAAAGGTTAGTCTAAGCATAATTAAATATGAGGCTAAGAAAAGACACTTGCTTAAAACCATATGAAAAATGAAATCTTAGCGTGAAACACATGTAAACATGAAGAACGCCTACAAAACTTTGTCGTTATCATAAAAGCAATCTCATCTTCAGACTAGATATCCTTCAACACGTTACCGCATTGATAACAAGCTGCATAGTCTTAGGGATCATTTACGAAGGTAAATTATTTTAGCCCTTAAAAAGGTGTACGAGAATGACCCCCACCGATATATATTTCGGTACAACCCTCAAGAAAATGAGGTCTATGCATTGCATCCAGATGTGAGCCGTTTTTGTCATGTGCAGAGGGTAATACATCACTGTAACTAATAAATACACTAATTGCGTCTCCTCCAAAATTGTAACTTTATTACATACAGACTTCTTAACCCTAAAACTTCGTAGTTTTATCCTGATACATTTGACCATCACAAACTGTCTTTTACTATTTACATGAAATCGGCCTATTCATCGAAATTCATTGAAATTGTGTATTAGTTAATCGAACAGTTCACAGTACAAGCTTAACACGTAAATGTTTATGGTGCTGTGTTATGCATATTATTTTGGTACACAGAAAGGATATGAAGACAATGGGATCAAATAGTGATTAGGAGCGTTCTTCTAAGGCTCTGTTCTTTCGGAGTTGAAAAAAGACTGAACAGGAAGAACAGCTTCACTGTCAAGTTCTCACAACACGGAAGTCAACAGAGCTGTACATGAAGATGGCTTTTAATACAAATTAATATATACAGTTTTTTAATCGCCATTTTTAAAACGATTTACACATTTATCATAATATGCAATGTCCCTACGTATATTCAAATACAGGACTGTAACTACAGTGTGTTATCTTTTCAAATCGGGACGGTAAGTGTCGGTACTCAAAGTGAACCATTACAACACTGCAGTTTACGAACTCCAGCACACCAAAGCGTAGCTGCACACCACAAGGAGAATATTTTCCGAAAGCGATGGGGCTCGTTTCACAGTACTGAATATTAGAACTGTAAGCTTTCGTTAGATGAGTTTTAGATGAATTTTTAGATGAATTTTTTTGTTTTTGCAAAATTTGGCTGAAGGATGCTTAGCCCACTTTCAACTATAACAACATTTAAGAACTATAGCAAATTGACGATTAGTTGCACACCACAATGAGAGTTCTTTCCGAACGGCGATGGAGTTAATTTCTCAGCACTGAATGCTAGCGTTGCAAGCTTTCCTCGTATTTAGATGATTTTTTTTTAATTTGACTGAAGGCTGCGTAGTCCACTTTCTACTAATACAATATTTAAGAACTATAGCAATTTAAAGAGTGGTGGCACCATAGAAAGAGTACTCTCCGAAAACGATGAGATTCATTGCGCATTACTGAATGCTAGTGCTACATGCTGCAAGCTTTCCTTGTCTTTAGATGATTTTTTTCCTTAATTCGACTGCAGGATACGCAGTCCATGTCCTACTACAACAACATTTAAGAACTATGGCAAATTAAAGAGTAGTTGCACGCCACAAAGAGATCGCGTTCCGTAAGGGGTATTCTTCTTCTTTCCCAGCACTGAATGCCAGTGCCGCATGCTATCGTTGTCTTTAGATGAATTTTTTCATAATTTGGCTAAAGGCTTTATAGTCTACTTTGTCCCCGCCCGACGAATACTGGTTAATAATTGACTCTGCTTGCTTCTTTGACATGGGGATTCCTGAGGAAGACAGTGGGCATCGTGGAAAGCACTTGATTATAGGCTCATAACAAAGAAATATACTATGCTCACGCTCATTCTATATACATTCGACTAAGTCATTTGTTGATGATTTTGAGTTGTTTGTATTGCTGTGATCTACCATTTATTTTCTTTTTTTTTTCCTATTAAAACAAATGTAGATTTTTGACTCATTATTATATCCCCATTTTACAAGGTAAACAATACTTGCCTCATTGTGTTGCTTTGAGCAACAGGGGGTTGAATTTCTCAAAACCTATTTCTTAGGCGAATCTGGAATGAGCGTGACATAATTATGTAGACTCAACCACTCGTTGTCGAATAATTACAATGTTCGAGTCGGGATCAAAGATAAACAAAGAAACAAAGAAATTCCTGAGATCGACCATATAGAAGATGACCTTGATCTATATTGTAAGAATAGACCTGAGCTCGACACGTCATCTTTATGGCGATAATTGCCGAAAAAAAATGTGGTCCGTAAATGTATGTCACCATCAGCCTTAGCCAAGTAGACAGGAGAAGGTCTACTACCAACGTTATACTAGCCGAATGGAGAGATGGGATCTTTGTTGCCACCGTTGCTACATAGGTGTCGAATGCACCTCTAGTAGAGTTCAACATTAGAGTAAGTGTAATTTTTACGATGGTAAGAGGTCCCATCGAAAAGGCGTTCCTTGTAGTGTCGTGTGCAAAAAATGCAACCTTTTATTAGACAATTAGAACTGTATAGCAATTAAACCATGACATTAATAACAAACTACACTAGTGCAATCAAAACTGTTCGTAACTAGGCCTCTCGGTGTATTTCCTCCCCCCCCCCCCNTCTCTCTCTCTCTCTCTCTCTCTCTCTCTCTCTCTCTCTCTCTCTTCCCTCTCCCTCTTCGCCCTCATCCGCATCCTCTACCACGTCCTCCTCCTCCTCTCTTTCTTTCTCCTTCTCAATCTCTCCTACTCCGTCTCTCACTACACAGACCTACCTAAAGTCTTCATAGACATCATAAACTCTTCACAGGTGATAAAGCCGTCTTTGTTTTTATCAAAGTAATCGAACATGTTGAGTGTACGCATCTCCTCCATCTTCAAGTACGTTCTCATTAATTTCGTGAATTCTTCAAAGTTAAGTATGCCATCCTCTGTGAACCAAGGACGAAAACATTATATTCTTAGTATGCATCAGAGGCTGAAGACGGGGAAGTTGTAATTTGTTAGAGCAAGATGCGGCTTTGAGCATGATGTTTGTAATTTTGCACAGTGCAGTAACACCTTTGTCTCAGAATAATTCATCAGATATCCCAGTTTTAAAATCCATGAAGGTTTTACACATTTATCAGCCAGTTTGCTTGACATCAGTAGATACGTGGAAGCAACTAGGCATCATACCCCCCGGGAACCAGGGGTTTTGCCCATTTTTGACGCTGAACTTGGAAAACAATCTTTACAAAATTGATGCCTGAGTTACGAAAGTTCTGTACACCACGAAATTTATGTACACAATATGGTATACATATATCGTCTCATTTCTCGCAAACCGGCGAATGAGTATTTTTCAGGGAAAATGAACAAAAGTGGTAAAATGAACAACACCAGCGTAAACACTGACCCCAAATATGCATTCAATCAAACTTTCGTTGATTTTGAAGAAAAAATAAGCATTGTTTGAGCTACTCAAACAAGTCAAAATCTTTAAACAGCTCTCCTCAAAAGTTGCGAATTTGCTCATTCGCCAGTTTGCTAGAAATGGGACGATATCTTCCTGACCTATGTACCAAAACGTCACTCTCTTTTTATTTGAGAAATTTAGCGGTCTCCACCAGTTACTCAAAACAAAACAATGAGGCAGATGTGGTTTAGTTTGTAAAACTGGGATATAATAACGAGTAAAAACTCAATATTTGTTTTAATATGAGCAAGAAGATAAATGGAAGATATTATTAATATAAACAACTCAAAACATCAAAAGATATATATTAGGCAAATGTGGAATGATAGTGACGAAAAGTTAAAACATTTCTTTTTGAAATCTGGCAATGTTTTAGTGATATTCCCCAAAATAACACTATTCCAAAATATACACCGATAAGACGTCCAGTATCGCACTCACAGCACGAGTCAAACATACAGCCAGTATGTAGGATTTCCAAGGCAGTTTGAATACTAAAACCACTCAAAATGTATTCAGAAATTGTTGTCCTCCAAATATGAATAATTATTTTTTAAAGATTTTTCATTCTACAATTCTACGGTATTTCTTAGGTCCCCAGGGTCATAATATGACAGACGAAGACCAATATTATGCCGTCACGGAGTTAGTATACAGAAGTGGGGAGTGAGCACACGCAAACAGATGCTCACACAAAGTAGCATATAGGGGAAAGTGCTCAAGAAGACAAATGCAGAGAGAAAATGAAAGAAGAAAAGAAAGCGATGTGGTGGGAATCGAACCCGCGACCTCTGCACGGAGTTAGTATAACACTGGAGTCTCGTATCCCGTGTTTTACGTAGTTTATTCACTCGAGGCGCAGCGCTTGGTAAGGGAAGCAGAGAGGGAAATGACTGCCTTGAGTCTGACGGGGAAAACAGATTAGTCGTGACTTACCGAGACCCCACTGAAGTCTTCCTATTCAAACATCCTTGTTTCCGACACATAATAGTGGCTAATAGGTAAATGCATTAATTTTACCTGTCGGCAAGTACCTGTTACTTGACAGGCTTATTTTTAACTTTAGAAATGTCTTTGAAAAGCAGTATTTTATTCAAGCCGTCGGTAAGTAAATGAGAGGGAGAATAAATAAAATTTTGATGAGTATCGTTGACTCTGTCACATATTTGTAAACGAAGCATGACCTAATTTTATGACTGACGTAAATAGTTAATAGTCTCTCTCTCTCTCTCTCTCTCTCTCTCTCTCTCTCTCTCTCTTCACAAAATGTCACTAATGAAATAGCTAGTGTTCTTTCCCGACATGAACCAATGTCGCACTGTTGCAAACCAGTCATGACAGTGACAAAAAGCTATAAAATTGTAATAACTAACTCCAATTTTTCTAAATCAACAACCATGAGCTGTATATCACCTTACACTGCATTTTCACTCCCAAAGAATCGCTTTGGTAAATGAAAGTTCACGAACATGTTCTTGGACTTTTACTGAACTCTGTCCACTATGTGTAGTTTTTCAAAAATGAGACAGTTTTCTTGCTTGTCCTGGAAAATTTGGTGATGCCGTTTATCGGAGCAATGCACTCAAGCGACAATATTATACAAAGTGTCCATATCAGGGTTGCCAGATTTGGCTCCTTAGGAGTCAAAAACCAGATTTTTTTGCTCTATTTGAAACCCCTTGACTTCCAAAAAAGTGACGGGCTTTTTGGCTCTTTTTTTGTAATAAAGAATTAAAGAGCAGTTCCAAAATTTTTCCATCTAACAAACATTTTTATGTTGTTTTAAGGTGCGCTAAAGGCTAATGATAACTATAATGCCCACATATACCCAGTACAGAAGCAGTTCGTAGTAAATTTCTTAAATCTTAAATCTTGGTCCCCCAGTCGGCCCCTTACAGACACAGTTTGGCTCTGCTTTGGCTCTATGTCAAATGCGATTTGGCTCCAGCAAGAATAAAATTCTGGCAAGCCTGGACTATATTTGTTTGCTTACTATCGCTGTCGAACTGTGAGACAAGGACTCTGGCGTCCTCTAAACTAATGGGAAGATTCATGTCGCGGAATGTGTCCTGTATCTCTTTGATCGAGATATTCCCATCTTTGTTTCTATCGAAAACCTCAAAACTTTCCTTCATGTCTGTAGAATACACAAATATACAGAGGCATCAAAAAGGCATCAATTAATGTTATTCAGGTTGTAGCGTGAGTTCTAGAGTCGTTCAGAGCAAAAGAGTGAGTGAGTGAGTGAGTGAGTGAGTGAGTGAGTGAGTGAGTGACTGACTGACTGACTGACTGACTGACTGACTGACTGAGTGCGTGCCGCTTGCGTGCTTTAGTGCTTTCGTGCGTGAGTGCGTGCGTGCGTGTGTGAGAGCGTGCTTACGTGAATGCGTGTGTGTGTGTGTATGTGCGCGCGCCTGCGAGCATGACGTCGTGTGTTCGTCTGTGCATGCGTGACTGACTAAATGACTTTAAGTAAAGGCAAACAAACACGCACATATTCATGTAAGCAAACAGATGAGACAAACAGAAGTTCAGCAAGTTGCGGAAGACAAGACCTGAGCAAAAAGAGAAAATGATTAAGATTGAACTGAACATATGTGTATATCATGAGCTATATATCTGCACGGACAGAAAAGAGTTGGGCTAGAGTACATGTACCAGTGCACGGCCACGAACAGCAAGCGGTCATTCTCTGGAACTGTCTGATCCGCTTTCATTAGACACACTTTGAAGGAACCAGATTTTTTTTTCATATATCATGTAGTGGCGAGCAGTATCGTTTCTGGGTATCGATATTTCGATATACAGCAGTGTCGATGCCAGCATTAAAACTCCAGAGTTTGAGGTTTGTTTGTTTGTTTGTTTTTTTTGTTAACAACTTTTTATTGTAAAAAGTTTGTTTGACTGAGATAGTTTGTCCTTACATCAGTATCAAAAGGATTTGAAATAGATCTGAAGTACCAAAGGATTTCGAAAGAGATCGAAGTTTCTACTATGTACCGAGTTTCAGAATAGAAACAGATTCCCAAAGTAGCCCCAAGCATTCTCATGAAAATGGTGAGATGTTGAAGAATGGACGAAAAATTACCTTTGTGTGCCATTCACTTGGTAGGTTTCACACGTTCTAGTTTTTAGTGCATGAGAGGCCTGTCCTCAGATTTGGCCTTTTTTCTAACACTATATCTGACTTGGAGTGGAATAGTGTCATAATGCGCACAGATGGTTGTTTTTTTCTAAAATGTTTGATGAAAATAAAATCCTTGTGAAAATGACGAAGATTAAAGTTATTATTTGAAATACCTTTTGAATAATATCACAATGAGGTTTAAGAAGGACCGATTGGGTGCTAAAGTGCTTTCAGGGCACATCGAGACACCTATAAAAAGTAGTTTAATATATGAAACAGAAATATGTGTGTGTGCTTTTGTCCGTAAATGGGACATTACAAGTTATATACTATGCATGAAAAGTGTCTGTTTTTTATCCACCGACATTGCAGATGCACACATTGACTTGTGGCTAGTTCACGACGACGACCATGGCAAGGTAACATTGGCATTCTAGAAATATTCGGACTATTTTCCACTCTACAGTAAAAGCTGTAATGTCCAAATCAAACTCAGAACCTAACTGCGGCCAGGTGTGCTCAAAATATCCTCCTGGTCTTACTCATCAATAACAGTTGTAATGTCCATATCAATCACGTACCCTGAATGCGGCCACATGCATTTATATCTAGCAAACAAATCGGCCGTAACCAAATACTGCGAATCAAATGAACGAATACTAAGCTCGCGGCCGCAGACTGGTACCGGTACTCCAACGGTTTCTGTACGTAGCAGTTCTACAATCTGTCCTTTCATTATAGCACTTACCATCTTCCTCAGAAGAATATGACCTTTCGACTGGTAAGCTCTTCACTATTGTGCCACGGCCTATTGATTTCCGAAAAGTATAGAAGGCGGTTACAAATTAGTGGGTGCATGAAAACGGATCAAGGATGTTATCGCAAGTACAGTGATTCTATGATCTTTTTGTAAGGGATTGATGATGATGTGTATTTTTTTTTCTTTTTGCGAGCACCATGGTCTCTGGATTATATTAATACTTAATCTTAAGACCCACGGATACCAAGATATTTAAAGATAGAGGGTATTTACGGCGTGGTTGTATATGATGATATTTCTCTTGCAACCTGTTCTTACTTTGTCCTTGTTGCCATATATACGAGAGCCTCTCTAAACATGATGCCATTGCCTGTGCGCATATCTGCACAGCAAAATTAATATTTGAACATTAATCACTGCACGGGCTCTGTGATACATCTCAGTACTACTAGAACTGTTACAATATGATGACATTCATCAATCCTAATTCTCGAACGACCAACAAATAGAAACGCACTGGCCTGGAAGTGTGGCGCTTCAGTCGAAACTTCATAGGACCCCCAGAGGACCTGAGGTACATAGCATCACTTATACAGGTCACTGGCTTTCTAATATATTACGTCGGACTCGAAAAACGCAGCAGAAGATGGAGGAGAATTCTTCAGTGACAAGATAAGCTGTGGTAGAGTTAATGACTTTTGAAATGACTGGAAAGAAAATTTCTTTTGTATGGTGGGCGCGATTCTGTGCTTTCAAGAACCGAGCTGTATTACAGTATTTCAAGAGTAACAATTAAAGACGTTCTTCTCATAGCTCAACTCTTCCTGTGGCAGTGCAGACATATAACTAAGTTGTTTGGTTTTTGGTGTTTTTTCCTATGGTTTTTTGCATGTAAATAGGCCGGGTCGTGAAGGGGATCATCATCAAATTTCAAAGCGGTCGGGGTAGGATAATCTGAGTTTATCCTCATAGTCTGAAACACCAAGCACTTTTATTCTGATTAAAACCATTCATAAATGTCATTGGGAACTTATATTGGACATAATAATTTACATATAAACTATGGTGAATTGCTGATGATTCCATAAATAGTTCAACAATATTGTCCTATCCAAAAACCCTACCATATTTTCATAAAGAGCGGATTCTGGCCTCATTATGAGAATATCTAAATTTTCATTGTGGCAGATCAAGAAAAACATGCTAGGAAATATGCTGTTTCTAAATTCCCTAAGCTGGTGGAGGAACCCAATGCTTCAGTGCAAGCCTGTTATGATGATATGAAAATGCATTGTTTCTACAACACGGGCAAAATCACAGTATCTAACATGAACAGTATAACAAGCGATCAACCTATAACAAAGTTTATCTATCTCTTTCTCAGATCATTAATGGTGATTAGAAAAGCCAGTAACTTCTCTAAATTCTCAATGTCACTTGCATTAAGTAGGAAGATGTCCTAAACTTCTTACACTTCTCAATGGCATCTCCCGTCAAAACTTGAATACTTGTCAATCACTAGCAGCCACTGGCCTGGACAATAAAAGCAGTAGCAGCAGCAGCAGCAACAACAACAACAACAGATACAACAACAGCAATAACATCATCAGTGGCTTACCTGCAAGAGCTTGCTGTGGATAAAATGCAGGGGAGTGCATGTTAAACGTGTTGCTAGTTTTTGTTTTGTTTGTTCATCGGTAGTGCTTTTGTTAGTATTACATCATAATAATAAATATTCTAAATGATATTTGTTATAAGCGACAATGACATTTTTTAAAATGTAAATCAGAAAATTGGTCGTTTGGAGGGGAGTAAAAAAAAATTAATTTTGAAGATTTAGACATAGATGCCAAATACTTTTGTAAAATCAGTATCGAGGGGTTTTAGCCACGCAAGTGTAAACTGTGTGGTTGTTGCCAAATACGTCCGGTCATTCAGTTTTCAATATGAAGAGGCCTAAAATTTTGGGTAGTTTCATTTTCTGACAAAGTTCTCAAAATCCAGTTGGTTTTGTGGCACATTTTTATATGTGACAAAGTTTGGAGGAAGGGAGATAAATTATATGAGTAGTAAATATTATAGTTCCGAATACCTTGATAAGTCAGTGAGAATTGTAAACTCATTTATAGGCAGCAGTGGAGAAAAATAAGAAAAAAGCATTGGCACTTGCATCTATATATTTTTAAAGGGACAAAGGTAGATATTTCCTGCACACCACAACAAATCTGCATAATTTTATTTTAAAACTTGAAACGGCGTAAAGTTTCCTTCTGCCTGAATATTTCTAAGAAAACACCGCTGGAATGTCGGGATCTTCACCCTCTTTACAGTGCCATTACTCATGCTGTGTGATCTTATAAAGCGAGAAAAGCTGGCAGAAGATTGGTGCAGAAGCATTCGCAAACTGCCTGGACCAATCATCGGCTAGCCTGTCTCCCTTTTTGACGTCACGCAGCAGGACAAGTAATGGCGACGCGCGCAAAGTGAAAATATCAACATTCCTGCGATCTTTTCTCAGAAACTATTAGGCGAAAAGAAAAAAAATTTACGTGGTTTAAATTTTATGCAAAAATAATGTGGGTTTACAAGGTTGTGAAGCAAATAACTACCTCTGTCCCTTTAACAAATAGTAATGGTCACTGTAATCCTACCGCAAATTCCGGTCTCCTCCTTCTCCTTCCACAGCAGCAGATCAGGCGTCGTCGACTCATTATATGCAATAGTTTTTATTTGTCTTTCCATCTCGATAGCTTGCTCTGGGGTAACATCGGGAAACGATGAAGCTGAAACAGACGGAACAAGAAAACCAAACAGTGATGAAGAAGCTGAGCAACAAAGTAGTGCAGCGAGATATGCCGCGAGGAAATGAAAAAATCTAATGGGTTACGGGGTCAAATCCTTCCCGAGGCAGGGGGAGATGTCTGCAGAGGAACACTTGGGGAGTATGATTAAAGGGAAGTTCAGTCCTTCAAGAATATCAGGAAGTTAAATGACCGGAACACTTGCTAGACGCGGATATCTTCCTCTGAGGACGGAGAAGTTGAGCAACAAAGGAGTGCTTTCGTTATCAATGCATGGTACAGGGGTAAGAACAATGTCAAATAGAGACAGAGAAATTGAGCATGGTACAGGGGTAAGAACAATGTCAAATAATGACGGAGAAGTTGAGCAACAAAGCAGTGCCTTTGTAATCAGGGCAGGAAAGCATAGCTTTGGGCCAAGCGAAATGATCTGGAGATTGTTGCTCAATAGATCTATGTAAAGAAAGCTGCAGCTATCTTTGCATACTGTCTTTGAGGTTGAAAGGCATGGCTGGAGAAGACTGTTGACCAGAACAGGACAATGAAGGCTGCAAGTCTGAACTATCCAGCCGGTACCCAGAATTAGCGACAAAATAGCGCCTAGGATTATCGCCTATGGCAATATCCTTGGACTTTCCCTACATATTCTTGGGTTAATGTTAGGTACAAGGTAAGGGAAGAGAAACGCACCCTCTGAGGAAATCTCGGGCAATATCCAGGGAGCGTCCCGAAGTTTGCAGTTTCGGAAGGAATTCCAAATGAGATTCACATGTGATGTTCTGACTAGATGGACATTAGGATTAGGTACTAGCCACGACTGATGGGCATTAGGGTTAGGGTTAAGGGTAGCTTGGCTTTAGGGGTATGATTTGGATTGTATCAGCAAGCATGAACTCAGACTTGGGGTGTCAGTCTCATTCGGAATTCCTCTCGCAATGTCTTCCCCAAAGCTGCTCGAAAACCACCTCTGTCCCTAATTCTAACCCAAATACACTCACTGTTGGAGTGCAAAAATAAGACCATCTTTAACAGTTTTTTTTTTGCATCAGAAGGGGTGACGTTATAGTCACAAGATGCAGTGGAGGGTTCATGTGACCAGACTAATCGATTCATAAAGAAAGAAGAGTCTCAAGATTTTGCAAACTTAAGTGTGGCCTGAGCCCTTAGGCCTGTCAGGAAGTGATGGGCTAAGACACTGGGGCCCGAAAGGGGGTGGGGGGGAAGGAAGGGGAGGGGATTGAGAAAAGAGGAGGTGAGGGGAAGGGTTCTTCTTATGAGGATCCTTTGTTGTTTCGCTCTTCAAAGTACCTTTTCTCCCCGCAATATTTAGAGACCTCCGCAAAGCGACACGCAAATAATGCAAGTTTGATCGTAAATCAATGAATCTTAAGAGGACAACTCCTTTTGGTGAGTCCCTCAACTAGTCTAGTTTGTAGATTGTATCTTGGCACTCTCTCAAAGGTTTCTTTCTCTTTCTTAACCATAGCCCAAGTACAGCATAGGGGAACCCTAAAGAGTTTACCTGACTAACGAACGGAGAGTACGACAGGCAAAATGAAAATGAGAAACTGAAATTTCTTCAATGATTATACTGTCCCTGGTTAGCCTAGCAGCCCACCAGTGATGTATTTGTTCCGAATGCAAAAACAATGACGTCGATTTGTAAACACCGGAAGTTCTTATGTTCTGTCATCGTGCAAGTTGGTGCTTTATGGTGCTATTTATGCTGTGTGGTCTATCTATAGATCTTTTTAAGATCTACAATCTGTAACCTTCCCTACTACTATATTCATTATCCTCATCGATTAACATAAATGAGCTACGTTTGTTTGGTCCTTGTGGGGTCACATAAAAAGTCGTCAGTGTATTCTCAGCAATGGGTTTGTTTTTAGTTGGTATGCGCCAATCACAAGAAGGAAAGGCGCACACCCTTTAGAGGTTTATTAGAAATGTATCCCATTTTGGCAGAACCGGAAGAAAATAGCTCGACAATCATCTACGGTTTCAAATTTGTTAGTGGAACATCTTATCACCAGCCTTCTGTCTGAAGGGGATGTGCCAAGAAGCAACGGCGGTATGTATACTAATGAATGAGGTAAGGATATACGTATAGCAAGCACCACTAGCAAGTTAATGCATTGTTTTCTGTCTCTTCTTATGAGTGACAGCCACTTTGGCCATCCGATACTTCATTTGCTAAAGAAGGGGCGTGGCTTGCCATTTGTCAAATTGCAGGGACCAAACAAAACAGTCCTGTCTCCACGCACTGAGATAATCTAGAAGTATATGGTTTCAGGACAAACCTATGAAAAGGTAAGAATGTTATGACCTATTTTTGTGGCCGTTTTGGAAACGTGTGCCATCAGAATCTGTCAGGTCGCTCTCAGACAGGTTCGTTACACATTTTTTTTCAAACAGTCTTTCATTTTCCATGACAATACACTTTCCAAACCGTTGAATACCTGCTCCGTCCTTTGCTCAATGCGACAAATTATTAATGCGGTTAATAAGTCTCGTATCCAGGCTAATGCCTGCTCACGCGATTTCACACTAGTATTACCCCCAGCAGAACTGATCATTACAGGACTTCCTCAGCTCCCCAGGGAACATACGGTGCCGCTGCCATTTATAGACGCTGATCATTGGCATTCTGATAATATCTTCCACTGCTACAGCCGGGTATCCATTTTACAGACAGGTGTACTGAGGAAAATGTGAATGAAATGCTTTCCCAAGACACCTACGACACAACCGTGATCGGGAATCGGATCCATGACCTCTAGATCTTGAATCCAGTGCCGTAACCATCCGACCAGGCGCTATTTTGTTGCTAATCTAGTTCAAACGTGCAGCCTTTATTGTCCTGTTCTGGTCAACAGCCTTCTCTTTGATTGTTTGTGAAAACTCTGTGAAAAATTTGTCTGAGACATTCAATATTACAGTGCTGTTTTGATTATAGTGTGAATTAAAATCTGTGAGAGATTGATTTTGCAAAGAACTTTTATGCAGCTTGATCTAGGTGGTCCAAATTTTTCGTGAACTCCCATTTTAGTTTGTCTACTACTAGTTTGGGCACTACTTACAATAACTGAAAAAATCCTTATCAAACGTATATAAAATATGTGTTTTTACAGAAGACCGAAATGGTTTCTGTTTTATGGTAAATGCATATACGTGACAGCATAACAATCTATCAGATGTCACCAGATCTATATACACACAACTGCTCATTACATATATGCACGTCACTTACATTCGGATAATCGGAGTTTTAAGTAGGATGCCCTTACACGCTGAACATACAACTTTTGCTGCATTCCTCTACGTGTGACCATGTCACGACCTACAAAACAGGCAAGCAAGCAATCCCAACCAACCAACCAACCAACCAATCAGCCAACCAACCAACCAACCACCCAACCAGCTGGCCGTCTGATTGACTAACTGACCGACTGACCGACCGACCAGGCAACCAACCAGCCAGCCAACCAACCAACCAACCAACCAACCAACCAACCAACCAACCAACCAGCCAACCAACCGACCAATCAGCCAACCAACCAACCAAGCAAGCAATCAACCAACCAACCAACCGACCAATCAATCAACCAACCAACCAACCAACTAGCCAACCAACCAACCAACCAACCAGCCAACCAACCGACCAATGAGCCAACCAACCAACCAACCAACCAATCAACCAACCAACCGACCAACCAACCAACCAACCAACCAACCAACCAACCAACCAGCCAACCAACCGACCAATCAGCCAACCAACCAATCAGCCAACCAACCAATCAACCAACCAACCAATCAACCAACCAACCAACCAACCAACCAACCAACCAACTATCCAATCAAGCAACCAACTAACCAACCTTTCCATTAACCACTTGACTATTCGTCCAACCCACCCATCCACCTACCAATCAATATTTTGTGAAGTTTTCTTCCTTCAGATTAGGCTAAATAAGTGTATGCGGCAAGTATGATATCCTACTATAAAAAAAGTCATGACATAAATAGTGAAAATGCAAATTTTGTGAAATTGTCGTTTTGATCATCAGATCAACAAATTGTGAAGGTAAACGGTTTATTTCTGCCAAGATCCAACCTATCAATGAAATACAAATTGTTACCTTTCTTTCAGTATTTTGTTAGATGAATTCTGGAATAGATGTAATGTAAGATATTCATGACTTTTTTGGGTTTGTTAGGCATCAAAATAACAAGTATACTCTAGTCTAGGTTACGTCTTTTGTCTTTTGTTTTCCCTTTTATATAGTGAAAAAGGTGAAATCACAACTTGTTGGTTTTTCTGTTGTTGTTGTTGATGTTGTTGTTTTGTTGTTGTTGTTGTTGTTGTTGTTGTTGTTGTTGTTATTGTTGTTGTAGTTGTAGTTGTTTTCCTGCTGCAGTTTTCTTTCATACGCCTACAATGTTCCGGTACGTCCTAACAACGCACAGTTTAGAAATAGTGCTAATTTTCGGTCAATTCCGTCAAAAGACTAATGCTTCAAGAGAGACGCAAATTTCCGAAGGAGTCATAACTAATAACGTCATAAATTGTGCAATCAAAATGATGCTAATACAAGACGAGACTGGCTTTGTCAAGAGATTAAAATGGTATTGCTGACGTTAAAACAGTTAAGTGGGACTACTATAATTATTATGAAGTGACGTCAAATTTCATGAAAAGAGTTTCCACTATTCTGATCACAGAGCAGTTTCGTCACCAAATAATTATAGTGTATGAATAAATAAGCGTATTAAGGAAACAATGCCACAAGTTCAACTGATAAAAAGGCTTTCTTTGATATATAATGGACAACTGGATTGGATAAATGGCAAAACCATTTTGGGATAAAGATATTCCACACATAAAACGACTTAAATAGTGAGTCTTTGGTCCACATTAATTTCTGTTAAATGGCTCTGAAAGCCGGATTCATACATTCAGGTCATAGGTAGGAAGACTCGAGAATAAAGAACAAAATACAGTGGCACTAATAGCTATTTCCGGGATGTCACGAGTGCCATCATTGGTCGGAGATCCACAATGTCAAAACGCTCCGATTAGCACGTAGCAACACTCCATCAATAAACTTCTGTCATACATACGCCGGAGAAAAACAATGTGGTTCATATCGGCTGCATTAACTTGTTTGATCTCTGCATTTTGATGAAGGGTAAGCCACAACCTTCCTTAGCAAAGATGGTATCAAGGGTACCTTTCGGTATTTTTTTCAAGTGTGTGATGGTTAAAATCTCACACTCAGAATCTTGACGAGGTCTTTTTTTAACAGTCCATTCTTTATATATCAATGTTATATCAGGGATGGCGGCAACCAATATCAAAATTTCAGACACCTTGATTTATGTGCAGGTCTCAAATTGAAGTTGTTTTATCATTCTTTCTATTGGCTGCTTAATTGGTTAGGTTCATTGTTTTTTCCAATAAAAGTTAATAAATAAAGAGCAGAAAAATATCCATGGTCACACTAGTGTCCTCTTAATTCTCTTTGAGAGCCGAATTCACGTCACTTGAATGAGATCTAAGAATTACATGGCCAACCAAAACAGAAACTATTTCGAGTGGCTCTCTATCTCTTCAGTAGACCCAGATGACTTTATCATCGAGACAAGTTTGATAGAAGCTAATGACATAGATCCAAATCGATGAGACGCACTCTACGTATACGTCTTTTTCTGGTAAGTCCACAAGGTGGTGGTCTACCTAAAAGGGTACCGGACCGATCATTGCTAACGAGGATAGAGGGTTCCTTCCCTGTCTCAGTGCAGATAAGATACTGACCCGCAGACTTTGATATAATACGCTTTTTCAGTCACTGCCCTAAGTCATTGCCTGGGATTTTGAAATCACGACTGATGGGCTCTGAAAGTCCTGAAGAGGTCATTATCAGAGAAATTCGAACTCGCTTTACTAGTCATTACTGCAATATGAACGCGATTAGGTCACTGGGGTCCATGTTGGTGGGTGGCAGCCACGGACATACCGACATAGTCTAATGCGGACATTGCGGATCCTACAAGCTGGTCAAAATAGCTCTTTGTATGTAGGTGTTAGGAAGGTCACTTTCCACTTAAATAGCTTAAATATGACTGTTATGTCAACACCCTAGAATACAAATGTTAATGTAAAGTACCCATGTGAAATTTACAGAACAGTTCAAGGCAAAGGGTAGAAGAGCTTGGCGTACACTAACGGTTAATGTTCACGACATGACTGTGGGGAAAGTCTTCAGAGGAACAAAGAAATATATCAAGTAGATCGAATACACTTTCATACAATGACATCCTTCCCTTTTTCACTCTCAGTCACATAAAAACCTCTAAATCTAGGGCGTAGTGGTTCGTAGAAATATACGAACATGATTGAGATTAAAGATCTCTTGGGATGTTTTTGAATTTTTGATAGATCTAAATTCTATGTCTTGATCCAGCAACAAAGAACAGCACATCATTTAGCATTTCAAGGAATGTTGTCTCAGCACACACAAAAAAAGGGAATTTTCTCCCACAGGGTGAAAATTCATTTGTAACCCACCCTTGGCCTAGTGGTAACTTCAAATTTTATCGGGCTTGATACCAGTGGCTACATGGGTCATATCTTCCGGACTGGGGCAACATAGAAAGCAGCAGCACAAGGCAAAGCAGATGAGCAAATTTGTGTCTTGGGTCGGTGAAAGTTTCATGCATTTTGGCGGTACATTCGGACTTCATAACCTTTCAGCTGGCACGGCTCCTCCTGTCAGTCTGGTTCTCACTACATCCTAATGAGACTACTCCTGATAGTCTCTGTTCAGTTACCTATCTTCACTTATGTGCTCTTTTGCTTCTGCCTTCCTCCACCCACTTTCTTTGGCGATGCCTTCAGTCATAACCTGATGGGTGGTTCTGACTCGAGGCTGTGGGAGAATCGCCAAAGAACAAGACAATTAAGCAGCAACACACAATAATCTATTCTTGTATCCATGTTTACATCATATATATTTCTCCTACATGTGAATTTTTTTCCCATGTACAAACATTATGTAATATAATTGTTCATGATCCACTGTTTACCGTTTCTTTTCAATATCAAATCTTCTTGCCAACATATGAATCAAATTGCAAAAGTATTATATTTCAGTCTCAGTAGTTGTGTTCTGTTTTTACACTTGTGCACCTGGTGTGGAAAAAA
>JAWQUT010000273.1:23052-35552 GCA_033807755.1 Ellobium chinense
GGGGGGGGGGGAGACATGCTAAGGATTGGGATACAAAGGATGTTATTTCTTGTGTCATCTGGGTATATCCATGGGATGAATGTCCACTATACTGATCTTTGACTTCCATTAGGCGCAAAATTATGAAAAAACTTCCACCTACACCTTAGTTTAGGGTTAGGGACCGAAATCGAAAAGAGAAAAGACACATGAGAGAGTTCCTACACAATGATAATGTCTAAGGACTGTCCGAGTTTGCTGTTATGTCTTTAACCTCCTCTAATCTTGCCTCTAAATCCAACACCAAGTTCTCGCCGGGAGTGTCCTGATATAATTTGCCGGAGTTCCGAGGTCAACAGAAGCGTGGTGTAGTGCCTTATGCATAGACGTAACTTACATGTATGTTATCTTATAATACAGAACATAACTGGAGAGACTGAACTGATACGAATACAGTACCATCCATTCTTCAGTCCATAGGAGCTCGAATCTTTATATGGTGGGATACAGACACAGATAGATAGATAGATAGATAGATAGATAAAGGGTATATGTAGTACGATTCATTATGTTATGGCTTAAGTTTTTGTTGTTACTGCCACACACGGCTACACCTGGTTGATTGTTGCGGGTACTGGGGACATTTCTACCTTTAGCGCGCACTGCTATTTTTGTTACTTCTTACAGCTGCTGCTGCTGCTGCTGCTGCTGATGTTGTTGCGTTGCTCATGTTGTTGTTCTGTTCTATCTTTGTCAGTGACGGTGTTGTTGATGTAGCTGATGGTAGTAACAATGTCAAGAAAGCCAGCACAGTAAGTTCTCTGATTATGTTCTTCTCGATATATTGTGTGGCTGCGAATGTCTTGACGGACAAAGCAGGCCGCTTAATCGCAAATCCTCGGGAATATGGAGAAGTTGCCAGTGAAAGAAGTTGCGATTATCCAATGTGTTTTATGCAGAAATATGGCATTTTGTCGAATATTTGCAATTAAGGGGAAGTTACGATTATCCGGATTACCGTTCTGCGTAGCCGACTGTATTTATAATTAAACATTTCATAAGTCCGCAACACCGCCTTATTTGGAGGATTGAGAAAATAATGATAAAGAAAAATAATGGCTTCCAACGGGAAACTAATTGGTACAATGTACCGATCCGGCTTCTGAAATTATATCAGGTCAAACTAATACTGTGTTTGTGGATGTGACTCAAAATAGGTAGTGGGCAATCGTGTATTTACAAACCACGCACTCGACAGTTCGTTATCTGTGGCCAGCAGCCGTGACGGGAGGATTAGAATCTGCGTCCTTGAAGTTCCTGTTTTGTCAACGTTACAGCTAAGCAAGTCATTTGAGAACTTGCGCATGCTCGATGGGATCTCATACCATCTTAAGATTTACGTTAACTTTAGCGTGTTAAACGCTACCAAACGTGATTTCAGCACCGATACACTAATGTAATTCTTACGATAGTAAGAGATCCCATCGTTAGTGCGCAAGGTCTAAATTATGAAGGCTTTAAGTTAGTAACTTAATATTTCACATGGGAACTTTGGCCGGACAGCCAGCCTACCCCAAGGAAGATATTTTGACCGGACTGCCCGTGGAAGATACAGTGAAACCCTGGACATTAAGTACTCATTTAATAGATATACACTGATACAACGTAGGCCTATGTATTTCACATGCACGAATAAATTATACTTCTAGTATTTCATAATTGAGGTAGATCTCAATATTACGTATACTGTATCTCAAGAACAAGTATACTTTTTCGACCCATCAAATCATCCTTATATCGAGATTTAACTGTGTTTTGGCTGGACAGTGAGATCATAAGATTTTCGCATGTGACAAAACACAGCAATACGCTTCTTATCCATCTCACTAAAAAAAAAAAGAGAGAGATGAGAGAGAGAGAGAGAGAGAGAGAGAGAGAGAGAGAGAGAGAGAGAGATTAGTATAGCCTGGTTCAAACGAAGGGTAAGTCTATGCTTATATCTGGAGTTAAGTGTGGTAATTCACACAGGTTAGAGAGCTTGTATAGCATGCGTGAATGTTACTTAGGATGAAAAGCCTGGCAAACGAGAAAATGTTTTCAGACATTCCAGCCAGAATACTCCATAAGGTCTATTCTGGCTGTAGACCAATTATGCCACTCTTTTTATAAAGATAATTTAGATATCATATTGTTCGATACCTACAGAATTCACGCAGGTTTGTTTGTATGCTTGTTTGTTTGGTTTTTTTTGTTTGTATGTTTTACAGAGAAATATTACTGGGGTAAATTTTCCCTTTATTGCTAGGTCTACACTCATCTACGACTTTGAAACTGTCAAGGGATTGTAAAGTGGGCATCAAGTACACGGAAGTCAGGGAAGGAGAGGGGGGAGGGGGNGGGGGGGGGGGGGGGGGGGGGGGGGGGAAGAACTGTATTTCTTATTTCAGGTACTAGATCTGTGTAGTGTGTATTGATACCTACAACATTATATTTGAATTTCAGGACAGGGACAGGTTACCGCTCAAACGTTATTTCAGCTAAGGATATTTAGGATGGTTCATAGCCAAAAGCTTTATATAGGCGAGCATTAAAGTAGCAACAAACCCTTTTTCATCTGAACAGGCTATTTTTAGAAAATATCAAAGGGACTGTATCCCCGAACAGAGATGTCGAGATAAGCCCACCTCATGTCATGTGCGACGTCACTCCGTTCATGTATTTAGTACACTACGTCACCAGTGGCGCTGCATTTAGTTGGCGTACTATTACTATCACGAAGAAAAGATTACCCTCACAATCTTTACCGTATTTACACTGATAGATTTACCGGGCGAGTGCAGTAGTGTTCATATACATCACAGCTGACTCCCTGTGTTAAAAAATGTGAAGAGTTGATAAAATCCATATCAATAAATCAAACTAATGCTTTATCTATATGCTGATAGTTGAGAAAAGGAATCTTCATCAGTGTTTTTGGCCCTCCAGCAACATCGGCAAAAGAGCCAAACCCCATCAAAACCATTCAAATTGCACTCAAAACAATGTGAACTGAGTTTGTTGGATTGATCCCAGCCTCGGTAAAGAGCGATGCACCCATTGCTCTGCAGAGCCTAACGATGATTACTTTGATCTAAAGCACAGAATAGAGATACTATCCTGTTTTATCCTGTGGTATAGACGTCGGATGGTATCAGTCCGTCAAAACAACAACTCTATCGAGGATTCCCCACCTCCTTACTAAAATACTCCCACCACAAAACTTGGAATGGTAGCTTTCTGTCTACGTATGAGTCCAAGCGTTTACCTTCGCAGTCGCCCACACCGCCACTTCCTAACACGCCCTAAAAAGTACTGACAATGTTATTGTGTACATAAAAGCTTGACGTCACCACGGCTACCTCCAGTCGTTAGAGGGTTTAAGGGATTTCCGGTGGACAGATATATCCGGTATAGGAACCTTAATCTCATTCCACAAACGGCGAATCGTTTTCCTCATGGGTTGAGACGGGATATGAAGGAAAGGGAGGGGAAGAGAGAAATCTTAGGAAAACAGACACCGGAAAAAGCACCCCTTTTTTTTTTCTAGAATAAAAGACTCCCGGAAATTAGACATCTAGAGCTAGTAAAAAAGATAGCCCCTAAAAAAAGACATCGGTGATGACAGTGGTGACAAGGATTACGATTATATGAACAGTAATGAGTGGGAATAGAGATACCGGGGGAACCGCAGGATGCTCGTGGTTGTCGCTGAATGTACGAGACTGACATTAGTGCACCGAAGAGGCCATAGTTTACGCTTCTGAGAGACATTTAACTATATTATGAATACTTATCATTGAATATTTATCTATAATTAAATCTTTTAAGAGCATTATTGATTACCTTAATCATTATTAATTTAATACGAATACTTATTATTAATTATTAAATTTTGTTTCCAAATTTAATATTGATTTTATGATTACTACTTTTACATTCAGTAGTACTAACTGTTATTTAATATTGTTATTAATCAGCAGTAAGAGAATGGAAGGGGGGAAGGCAGATAGACAGATAAATAAACTGTCAGAGAAGCAGAAAGACAAATGCCAGAATTGTTGATGACAACATTGTTCCTGTCTATGAGAACAATCAACTGTTCATTGTGGTATAGCGTAAGTACTGTGAGTTGCGTTCTCTCTCATGAAGTAAATAGGTGATCGTCGTGAATGATAGTGATCGTTGTTTGTACGACGATTTTGAGTTTGTCAGAGGTGTCTTTTTTTCGGTTTGTTTTTTTATTTTTAATTTCCTGGTGTCTTTTTCCTCAGTAGAAAAAAAAAAAGACGGGTGTCCTTCACAATTCGAAACCTTGGAAAACATCGCAGGGGAGCTCCAGCCCAATGTGTCCACATCACGTCGCCGCCTCTGTCCACAGAATCTACTGATCACGGTGCCGAGGATTTAAGTACCTAAGATAGCACTTCGGCGTCAGAACTGCACTTAAAGGTCAGGTAATCACTGTGGATAAATCCAATATGTATTTAAAGCTACCATAAAGTCAAAGAGCAGGCTATAATTACCAGTATTGTAACAATAAAAGTTTCTGAAGCCATGTCGATTAGATTAGGATGATGATGGGTTACATACCAAGGGAATCTATTTTTGGGTCAGAGAGGAAGTCAGTGACGCACATAAACATACGATATAGTGTAAGTGGGTATGAACTTACTCCCTTGCACTATTAGTAGAACATATCTGGAATACTTGACGATGGGCACCAGAACTCCGTGCTTTCTTTGCACCAGTTGCCCATGGCAAGGTGGTGGCAAGGACTGACATTTTTTTTTCCTCAAAACTGAGTAGTAGGGGGTGGTAGACTTTTTTTTTTTGACAGAAACCAAATCGATTATAAAAAAAAAGAAAAGACCAAAAAAAGATCCCAATCATAAGATTAGGTTAGATGGTGTAACTTATAATCCAGTTTACAAAACTCAATGTCACGGCATCAGTGACAATACTACAATAAATACAATTTGCACGGCATTCACGCATACACACATATCCCTGAATGCATACCACCCTCACGCACAGTACCCACAAAAACATTATCAACAATATCTTACCAACAAATCAAGTCAGATCAGTCTACTGGAACAAACATGCTCATACTTGTAAAATCACATCAGTATAAGTCTATAGGTCTTTGGAACCTATTGTTTTTTCTTCTCTTGGCCCTATTAACATTTTGCGTTATTTTATAAATACCACTGTGATTTTGGGAAATTTCTTCCATACAGGTTAAAGTACTTCTTTTGCCCGATCTTTTAAAGGGAAGAAAAAGGGAGGTCCATACTCAAATTTGTTTACAAATCTCTTTCGAAAAAGGTCACCTCCAATTCTGATTTGGTCCCCAATTTTTTATTTGGCTGGTTTTGACCGCGTGCGAATACATAGATCTACACACTTTATTTTTTTTTATCTAGAACGCTCAAATTGTACCTGAAACTTTAAAATTGGATGGTTTATTTAGATCGCAGGTCATTTTACATATTTCTACACCCTGACACTGGCTGGCAGGGCCCCCCAAAAAGGGGGATTTTATAATTATATTAGCGGATTAATTGGGTTGTACACAATAAGTGATTTGACCCTCTAATAGATGCCAAAAATCTAACTATCACATTACAAAGCGGTACTGATTTGGATGGTGGTTCTCAAACCTGATCGCCTACAACGCTCTCATGAGCGAGCCAATGTCACAATGAGTACAAACAGATTCAAAGCTCTGGAAATCTCTTCCTTACAACATAAGAGTTCTGTACTGTCTGAGAACGATAATTGATAATTCTCTTGGAAATCGTTGACGGGAAGATAGAGGGTAGATAAGTGGAAAAAGACTGGATTTCTCTTATTTTTTTGGATGGAGCTGGGGATGGGGTTGAATGAATGGCGAGTGGGATCTGGTGATTTGGTAGCACTGCAGGTGTCTTTTTGCATGGGAGATGTAGTCTATGTCACTTTGAGTGTGAGATGCACTTGGCATTGTAATGGCTAGTTTGTCTTAGATTTTTAATTATTGTTATTGGCTGTCTGTTAAGCAGAGGCCTTGTCAGAGATTGATTAAGTTTATTTACTATTATTACTATTGCTGTTGTTATTGCTTTTCATGACGAATATGTTGAAAGAAAAAAAAATAGTCTGGAACAGTATTGGCCCTGAGGTTTTTTCTGACTATTCGTATGTTTTATAACCACCCTTTGTTTTTCAAAGATGCTTCCATGGTTCGTTCTAAGAATGGGGTTCACCTTAGGTCCAACTCATGAACTATGCTTTATTCCCCTTCACAACATCGTTATCGAGAGCGTAGCTAGCTGCGGTCAGGAACATACCCATCTACCTCTGTGGCTTTCCATTTGTGCAAAATTGTTGTGGTCAACAGCACTGCATACCAAACAGAGCCTGACACTACGATAACCTTCCATCAGTGCGGTGCTGCGGTCAGCGAAACGTCGTCAACAGCACTGACACTAGTCTGNAAAACTCTAATTTGACCAAAAGTGGAGATAGTCACTTCTTGCGCTCAGCCGTCGACTAGTCTGTTCTTCCTATAGTCATTAGGCCTGGACAATGGTCATCGGTGGCTGTCACCAGCCGCGTACTTACGTGACCCACGTGTCACCTACGGATGGATGGTTCATTGGAACGTCCTCAAGATCCTCCCTCCTTCCGCTCACGTGCCTTGAACTGTGATGAGACTCAGCTGCCAGTTGCGTGTTGTTTCATGTTGCCACCTTGGTCGTATGCTTCTAACCTACAGCAGTTATCAGATAGCTCATTCCGTATTTGTTAAGGTCTTTTTTTTTTTTAAATGATTTGAGGTCTTTAGATTACTATGATCTTCCATTTATCTTAGTTTTCCTATAAAATATAGAGAGAGTTTTGAATCGTTATGACATTCCAATTTTACGAGCTAAACCACGCCTGCCTCATTGTTTTGCTTTGAGCAATAGGTTGAGAGCGCTAGATTTCTCAAAACCTCCGAAAAGGACTTAGGTGAATACCGGGGTGAATGAGTGAATGTGCGAGTTTTGTTTAATGTTTTTTAACACTTTCTCTTACGGTATCCGTCTGTTCCTGGAGATTATAATTAAGCTAGTAACTCTGTTTCGACCGTAGTGGCACTTACAAGATTTTTTTCAGTATGGTGATAGGGGTGGTTCATCCTATATTACCTACGCACAAAATGAGTCGCTAATCAGTCTGGACCCAGTGTTCCGGGGATGGGAAAAGAATTCCCTGTTATTGATAGTCCACTATTTAGATTTGCGTATTGCATGTATGAATACAACGTCTTTTAAATTACAGAAAAAAGTCATAATCTGTTTTTATAGAACTAGGTAGAGACCTGGCAAGTAATTGTGAAAACTTGAATTCAAACTCAGTATCATCAATAATAACAACAACAACAACAATAACAACAACAGCAGCAGCAGCAGCAGCAGCAACAACAACACCAAGAAAAGATAACAATTCATTAACAGAAATGATATTATCATATATAAAGTAATCTACGAAAACTATAAGGATCATTACTTAATAACTTCATAAAGTTGTGTTTTAAACGCAAAAACCCTCTAAGTCAACATACTAAGCTCACACACAACCTGAAAATGGACACTGCACGGTTACAGATCTGTATCCTAACTTATTCTGTCAGTTTTACCAGATCTTTATGGGTTAAATAAGCCCTTTTAATAAGCTCCTTCCCTCGCCCGCTCCCCTCCTCCACACTCCCCTCTCCTCTACACTCCTCCCTCTTCTCCTCCTCTTCCGCATTTTCATATAGTAGGTAACTTTGTGCCCTAAATGGCCAAAATATCAAACTAAACAACATAAAATGTAAATAAAATTACCCATTTTTACGTCATGTCATTATTTGTGCCCTTGTGCCTTCGTGTAGGGACCTAGATAATATGGAAAGTGAGAATGAAAAAGGCCACAAGAGTAGGCCCACAAGTTAAAAGTAGGTCTGCATTTCACTTATCGTATACCCACAAGTATGCTAAAGCCTGGATATAAATGGAGTTCCATGTGGGTAAAAAATAGTGTTCTTCTTACCAAACACAAAAGGATGTTTGAGAATTTCCGCTTTAACAATGGGATCTCCTACCATCGTAAGAATTACATTAATTCTGCTTGTTGAACATACCAAGAGTGCATTCAGCACCAGTGCACTATTGTAATTCCTTACGATGGTAATAGATTCCGTTGTTAATGCGCAAGCTCTCGATTAATTACAGGCAAATTCTGTGGAACAAATCACAGTATTTCAGTGCAAAATGGAAAAGAAACCTATTACCCTACTTTACCTTATATTTCAAAATTATACCCGTAGTTATAGTTATCCCTACGATCTACGACAAGGCATTTCACCTTACCGTAAAGGGAAAAAAATCTCTCTGAGTGGCAATCCCGGGGTTGTTGGAAATAGTCAGGTTGGCGATGCTGGCTAATGGGGTATGCGGTGCGTGTACGAGGAACGGTAATCAAATTTCATGAATAGATAAACAGACGGACAGACAGGCGAACAAACGAGCGGGCAGGTAGTTATGAAAGCTTGTCCAGGGAAGGAATGCTGACAGACAGGCTGGAGAGTGGACAAGGGCGGCAGAGAGATACATACTTAGTGGATCGATAGAGACAGACTGGTCTAGGTAGGAGTTGACGGGTAGATAAAATGAAGAGTTGTACTTTACTCAAGCAGGTATGCTGATATTACCAGCAGACAGACAGGCTTGAAGGCAGGCAGGCAGGCAGGCAGGCTGGCTGGCTGGCTGGCAGGCAGGCAGGCAGGCAGGCAGGCAATCAGGCAGGCAGACAATCAGGCAGGCAGACAGACAGATAGACAGAGAGATAGATGGGTCCATAATCAGATAACTGAGCTGGAAAGCACAAACTGACATTAAAGACCACGATATGACAATAAAGTGCGATGGGAAAGGCGAAGCCACTGACACCTTGAAAAAGTGAGATTTTGGTGGTATATTAGAAAGATTCCAAATTGCCTGTCTGATATGGCCATTAACTGTGTCGGCCGGGGACTTTAAAAGCCAGCACAAACCAGATATCGTTCCGACAAACATGTAAACACAATGCCGAGCAGGCAAATAACATTGATGTTGAACTAGATTAGATAAAATATTAATAAACTCATTAGACGACAAGATTCCATGTCTAGACCACTGGACCTAGTCTACTCATTGATTTTCCTTTTTGCTCTCTTTGCGAATAAACGCAAGTAGCTTCAGCCCAGCCTCGGCAGTAACGTCATAAAGTTAAGTTCACGTAACATGTTCTGGCTTCACGCTGAAAAGAGAGTCTAGAATGCAAGACTCATCCAAGAGACAGCATAGCCTATGGTGTTGGAATTATCTAGATCTAGTCGCAGGCAAGTAAACAACAAAATAATTATGAAATAATGAGGAATCTTTCAGTCAGACGGTACTCTAAACCCACTTCAAAAATGGCTCAATGATGTCAAATTCGGTCACCTTAACTGGCGCTAAAACCTTAAGCTTTTCTCTATCGTTAACTTTACAAATCAATATGACTGTAATTTAAAAAGTCTGGTATATTTTTTATGAATTTTGAATGAGCACATCATTTCACCCGGTCGACCTCAGGTTCACAGATCATTGGTGTTTTTGAGGACGTATCACTCATGCGTCTTAAATCATTGAAACCGCAAAGCAATGAGCAGAAAATTCGACTAGCTTCTCCTCTTATAAAATCTGCCAACCGTTTATAATAGTAAAGGGAAATAACTTGCCAGTTGAAGTGAAAACAAGACAAAAAATGCAAAGTCTGAAGGAAAACGCAAGTCATAATGCATGGTATCATACAATTGGGCAATCATTTTTCTTTAGAATTAATAAAAATTCATGACATTCCCAACAAACGATATACTTTGCGGGCTTTGCAAACAGCTTACCTCGCAATCAAGAGAAATTATTTAACAAAATTTTCTAAGGGAGATAACTGTTTAAGAAACAAAATTACGAACAAATGTGTCATGATGAATCTTCTGTGAAATATGTACGCAAAAGTCTACACTAACATCTACAGTAGTGTACAAATTTTCCCTCCCGGCAGAGGAAAAAAAATGTACCTGGTCCTATTTTTTATCAATATTCCGAAATTGTTGCTTTTTGTCCATTTCTGTGATTCCTTTATAATGGAATAGAAGGTGATATGAGGTATATCCATGGCTGTGACCTTTCTTAAACATATTCAATGGTAGCGTTGCTAGATGTCGCTTAATTATCGTCCGTTTTAACCATGCTAAATTGCGCATGTGTTGAGTCTCATGTAACTTCAATCGACAATACATGATTTTGACAGGATTCATGATATAGATGGATGACGGAACCGTGAAAAGAAATAAAAAAAAAAGAATTTTCAACAGCAACTGTGTGAAGAAACGACCTGCTGATCAAAACATACGTGGAGTGAGCTATTGTGTGCGTGTTTATGTAGCCTAAGAAGCCATACAGCTTCAAAAGAAGAAGCGCCGTTAAATCTTTATTCACTCATTATTTCAGACATGAAATATTAATTCTAACAAACAAGGAGCTCAAAATTATCGCCGTTTGCAAAAAAAAAAAAAACACTACGATGTCCGTACATTTCTCCGTGCAGAAACCTTCGGCGCTACCAACATTGTTCTAGATATTATCATTTGTCGGAGTAAATTGTAAAACATTATATAGACACGCATATATCGTCATGCTCATTATACACCTGCCTAAGTCACTTTTTTCGATGATCTCAGTTATATTACTATGATCCTCCATTTATCTTCTATTTCCTAATTTTACAAGCTAATGCTCATCTGCCTCACTGTATTTCTTTGAGCAACAGGTAGAAAGCGCTTAATTTTGTTCAAAACTTTAAAAACTGACTTAGGCAAATATGGAATGAGCGTGACGATATTTTTCTTTAGTTTCTTTGTGACGAGACGTCATCGACAACACTAAGTGAGTGAGTGACGCATCTTATTAAGGTTTCTTAAAATCTGTAAAGGGGTAGTTTCTAAATAAATTGAATTGAAATTGAAATTGAATTGACATCTTTGACTGAACTGAACTAGGTTTCGCAGTAACAGATTGATCATGGTGGTCCATGGAATGACGCAAATAAGCTCCAATATTTTCAAAAAGACATGAGTGCATGAAGGGGAAAGAAGCCACAGCTGTTGGCACCGTAGAGTAATGCTGACATAATAGTCGATGCCTACGTGTGGGCAGGGCTGTAACATCTGGCAAGGGAGCCACAAAGAGAAACAGAATGTCGAAACGACGGAAACTGGGCAACGTGTTTGGTTGGTGCGCGCGTCAAGGTGAAGAAAGGTGCTCACATCTACTAGGGGTTTGTTAGGAATGTGACGTCTTTTGCCACGACTGGAAGAGAGATCCTGGCAACTTGACGGCAACTATATAAGATTTCAAATTTTGCAGTGGGACGTTTTATCAACTGCATTGTATGAGAGGAAGATGTGACAAGAATTAACGGTGGTATGTATTATTTTCTTTCTCTTCCGCAGCCATCTTGATTTGCCCAGAAAGTGAAACTTCCACCGCTAAGAGCCAGCCACAGAATAAAAAGACGGCCCTTCTCGCCAAGCAGAAGCGACCAAACAAACGCAGCTCTTATCCAGATACCCCTTCCACTGTAGATTAATGCGCATTTCTGTGGTGCGCACTGCCCTTTTGTAACTCAGTCTATTCCGTATGCAAAATTGTGCACCAAAGAACAAGATACGAACTCTCTGTCTCAAAATGATAAATAAATCCTGTTTTCCAATCACAACGATTATTTACCAATAAGTATATAATGCATTATTCAGTCATTTACGTTTACGCGCCTCACTCTCAGATCATGGCAAATACGAGATTGTTTGTCCTGGCTGGCAGACTCGGGTAGGTGAAATCTTTATGTTTGACTGTGTAAGACCTGTGGCCGCATGCATAACCCATACGTTAATTAACGTAATGCGTTAACTGCAGTGAACACTACTATTGTTTTGAGAGTTTCCCGTGGTTACTGCAGTGCGTTAACTAACGTAAGGATTATGTATACGGTCACTGGTTTCCAAAGTTCATGTGATGGAGTGCGTTAAGGTTATACATGTTGTACAAACACATGCGATCAGTAACAGTTCTGGATCCAGAAAACAACCCTCCGACCAGCCAAGAACATGTTACAGTGATTCTTTTACATAAGCGCTGACCTTGTATGGGGAGGACAAAACCTGAAAACCTGCAAGGTCTTTTGTTCATTTTTACCTCCGAGAGCACTGTATTTGTCCTGTATCTTTTACTGAGGTATGCTGGTGAACGGTTTATGTAATGCTTACATAGGTAGCGGCGGTTTTTTTTTTGTGTGGTGGGAGAGGGGGGGAGGAGAGGGAGGGAAGGGGAGCTGAGTTATTCAGTGCAAATGTAGTCTGGGATTTCATAAAATCACAAAGTTTCAAAATT
>JAWQUT010000273.1:38052-46005 GCA_033807755.1 Ellobium chinense
TCTCTCTCTCTCTCTCTCCATCTATCTCTGTTATTTCTTTCATTTCTATCGCTTGCCTGTCTTGCACTGCAGAGGGTTTACATTCTTTCCCCTCTATCCTTTCCCCTGAATCCCCGACCCCAAAACTGCAAGGAAGAGGGCACCGCAGCTTTCTCCGACCCAGAGCCTTCCTTACCGTAACTCCGCGCTTGTAAGGAGAGAAAGGGCGGGTTTGTACTGTTTCAGGGATGTTAGACAAGAGGAGGTTCAAAATAGTATCACTATACCCATGGTCGTAGGCCTGTTCATAATCTTTGCGTTAATTAACATAATAGTGCGTTAATTACAGTGAACACTATTAATGTTTTAGGGGTTACCGTGGTTATCGCAGGGCGTTAACTACGACCAACGTAAGGATTACGCACACGGCCACATACTGATGTATTTTAAGTTGAAAACAATTCTCCAAAATAAGATGGCGTGAGGAGAGGGCATCTTCAAAATGCGTAGGAGCAAGGTACAAGGACAAATAAGTACGGCTTCCTTACACCAAGTCAGTTTCTTTTTAGACCATGACCCTCGGCGGGTAGTTGCCATACACAGATGGTCCTGGATCAGGTTTGTCTGTACTGTATTTTTTTTTCTGAATCATGTGAAACCTCACAAAAAGCTTGAAAAACATGTTACTTCTTTTTTCCATTTTTTTCCTTGGAACTTGAACTTCTATTGAAGAAACTTGACCTCACGTTGTGTCTTCGGCACGTGTAGAGGGTGGACAGTATAATATACATGGCTGTAGTGTAGATCCAATCTTCAGCGAAATCCTACGATGCAAGAAGCCATAATCCGGCAACTACTGGGGTTGTCCTTTCCGCGGAATTACTTTGAAATAATCCATTATTTTGCGAAGGTAGGGTCAGCCTGCGAGAATGCGCATATTATTTTGAAGGCGGGATGAGTAGGACTCAAAATAGGAAAGAGAGACTGCAGAGAATTTGAAAAAAAAAAGGAAAGTAAGGGAATGGAATGGCGAGAAGGAGGGAAGGTGGTACGGAGATGAATATGAGACGACGGAAGGAAGGAATGAAGGGCGAAAGCAAGGAAGGAAGTAAGGAAGAAAGGAAGGAAGAGTGGCTTGATGGAAGGAAGGAAGGAGGGAAGAAAGGAAGAACGCAAGGGAGGAAGGAAGGAAAAGCAAAACCGAAGATACAGTGAAAGTGACAGGGAGGACGAAAAATGGAAGTAATGAAGGACTATCAAGAAGTGGGAAGAAGTTATTGAATTTTAAAAAATGGAAAAGAATGAAAAGAGACTGGGAGAGAGAAAGAACAAAAGTGAGAGGGAAGGGGAGAAAGAGAGAGAGAGAGCAGAAAAGAAGGCAAAAAGTGTCAGCACAGCCAACATTATCGCTGCCAAAGACAAATATGCCCTTATGGTGGAGTAAGGATATACCCATGAAATCTATGAATCTGAGATTACCAGCATATTATCTCTTTGTCTAACACAGTTTAGTTAATTTTAATTTTTTTTTTTAACATGTTCAATCATCACCATCGTCCTATTTCACCTATGAGCCGTTTACAAACATTAACAATACGACTTTTGTCAATCAATAATCTGAGAGCTTATACACTGTCTCACAGGAATAATCTGAGAGAAAAATGTGCTTACCCGCTTATCTGACGGCCTTTTGTGTTTCTTTCTGCATGACTTCCGGTTTTTTTTTTTCTTTCGGCGACGAGAGGCGGTTATTTTAGACCATACCAAGGTTGCCAGATTTGCCTCCTAAAAAACCAAAAACTTTTTTTTAAAAAAATTTTGAAGCCAAATAAATGACTGGCGTTTTGGTTCTTTGTTAGTTCAAACGAAGTTAAGTCAAAACTGAGTATTTTCTTTTACAAAAATTACACATACTGCTTTCAAACTGTTACGTATTTCAAGTGATCGAGATTTTGTCATACTTGCCATATGAACATCAATCAAAGAATGATCCCTAAGCTATTTCCAATTAACAGTCATTTCTTATGTCGCTCTAATGTGTATGTAAAAAGGCTAATGATGAGTATAATACATATGTATATACAGTACTTAGGCAGTTCGAAGTACATTTTCTTATGTTATGTCAAATCTTGATCCTAGTCGGTCCTTTCCTATTTGCGATTTGGCTCCAGCTCAAAGAAAAAGGGTCTAGCAATCCCGGACAACCCCGAACGGTATCTTAAACATTCGAACATTGTAGATATCTTGACAAATTCAGTTTTAATTTAATGAGAATCCTTTCTAAAATCGCTAACCTTCCAACTGCTTCTTTTAATAGAGCAAGGGAAAGGAGATCTTAATACCTCGGTGTTTTTTTTGTTTTTTTTCTAAAGATTAAAAGTGTCTCGCCGTAGTGTGTTTGATTGGTGGCATCGTTGCTTAATGTCGTTGTCATTGCTGCCTAATGATAACTTTATTGGGATTGATTTACATTGGCAGTTTACGGTATTACATATGACATGAAAATATCAATGTTTGTAAAGATAGCACTGTATTTTTTTTTTTCAACATGCTTATAAGCATTGGTGGTTTCAGACAATCAGCAATCGAAGTCTGTTTCATAAAAAGATGGGAATATCTGATGCAACCAAAAATAACAGCTTATCAAATATGCAACTTTTGATTGCAAGAAATAAGCTTAGTGAGCAAACCAAAAGATATACCTAAATCATGCCTTTACCCTTCCAAAACCCAACCAACTTTACCCAACCAAAAAAAAACAAACAACGACAAGATATAGGTGCTAGATTATCAGAAAAAAATCACCCTCACTACGCCCATGTTTGCGCCCACCACTTGTGCTATGTTGTTGTGATCCCATTTCATCAATAATAATTTGCAAGACGAAGTCTAAGCCCCGTTTTTTCTGTATGCTCGAGATAGTCAATTAGACCTAGGATCTGCATGCACAATACTAACTTTGTGTGCTGGCACTAGTGTTGCACTGACACTAAAATGTACTGTCACTCTTAAGTTTTTTGGAACCTATTGATTTTTTCTTCATTTGGCCCTAGTAACATTTTGTGTTATTCTAAAAATACCACTGTGATTTCGGGAAATCGTTCCCATGGAGGTTAAAGTACTTATTTTGCCCGATCATTTAAGGGGAAGAAAAGGGGGGTCAATGCCCAAAATTTTCACAAATCTCTTTCAAAAAAGGTCAGCTCGAATTCTGATTTGGTCCCCAATTTTTCATTTGGCTGGTTTCGACCGCGTGCTAATACACAGGCCTACACACTTTTTTTTTTTGATCTAGAAAGCTCAAATTGCATCTGAAACTTTAGAATTGGATGCTTTATGTAGATCACAGGTCATTTTATTTATTTCTACACCTTAACACTAGCTGGCAGGGTCCCAAAAAGGTGGGGGGGGNGGGGGGGGGGGTTCTATAAAAGCGGATTAATTAGGTTGTACACAATTTGCTCTTCTAAGAGGTGCCAAGAACCTTATAGGCCCCGCCTGGGGTATAAAGGGACAGAAGAGGTATGATGCGGCTATATACTGAATTGAATTCGGTCGCTCGGTTCATATTAAGAAACACAAATTTTCTTTGCGAATTTCACGATAAAACAATTTGATACTGCTTAAAAAAAACAAAACACTTCGCTTATCGGTAGTTTACCGTCTCTCCGAACGTTTCAGGAAAGAAAGTTGATACAAAATCTCTAGTATTTAAATTATTACTCTGTCAAAGTTTTGACTCAGTATAACAGGTCAAAATGTGTCATAAACATTCGCCTGCATATTTACGAGTTACATCGTATTTCACGACATTAATTTCTCCTCTGCTGGGCAGGGGTTGTTGATGTGGTAGTGTTCATAGGTGCATGCAATGCCTAGCCCCAGTAAATAGGAACTGGGATCTCTAAATGTTCCGAGAGACACCATCTGTTCTCTCCTCTCTCTGCCCCTGCCTCCCTACCTCCTATCAATGACATCACAAGGCTGCAACGAGATACAGTACTAGAAACAAATAAAAGACATTATTTTAATAACCGAAGAAGGCAGGTACCCATTTTAAGACGGGCAGACTGGGTCAAATATAAACAAAATGCTTTCCGAAGAAACTTAACTTACGAACTGACCATGGCGGAAATCGTACACGCAATCCTCAAATCCCCAGAACAACGCTGTAACCAATCGGCCACGCAGCTACACTATTTTTTTTTAACAGAACTGTTGTAGTATTTTCGTGTGATCTAGCCCTGCATAGGTCCTAATTCTGTTATTTCAATAAATAACTGACGGCCAAGGCAGTAAAGACTTCCCTATCAAACCTAAAAATATGTATGTGTGTTCAAACAACTTCTCACGTCTCCTAATAACTGAGAAACTTAGCTTTGCCAAAACCGTTTTCGATTAGACAGAACGGTTTTGTTAGAATATAACTCGTTGACTCAACAAAATTCTGGTCTTATTTCTGTAAACTGAGAGCTTGTGCATTATTAACTATGGGATCTCTTACGACATGCGAATTACAATAGTGCATTGATGCTGAATGCATCATCAGTGGCGTTGAATTTGCAGAGTTAATGTAATTTTTATGGTGGTAAGAGACCCTATCGTGAATAGACAATCTCTCAAATACTTTCCTAATATATTTTGTTAGGAATGAGAATTGGTTTATAAATCATGAACATGAAAACATTTGATTTTGTAAGGAAGATCAACATAAGCCGTGTACTCAGAGGACGTCAGAGCTAATAAGAGACAAGTTCGTGCTGTCTGCTGGTGCTAATGTTAATCTTGATTTCGCTCATGCTACTATTGTTGTACAAAATGGCGTCCACGTGTAGCATTATTTGCCTTGCGACAAGAGTGCATAGCAGCACATTAGATATTTCGGTAAAACCTCGATATAAAGTAAACCATTGGTGGATGGAAAGAAAAAAAGTGTGCTTATTATTGAGGTATATTCAGCGTCGAGGTCCACTTGAATACTGAAATGACAGAATAATTATGAATCCGTGCATGTGAAATTCATACTTAATTAACAAGATAAACAACTACACTGAGTGGTTTTACGAACTCGCTATCTCCCAGAATAGCCAGACGTTTAGAACGTACTGTATGGAGACAAAACACAACTCCAAAATCACGAGTATCTATTATACCATGACATCTCAGGTTGAAGAGCTCAAGATTAAATGGCCGCTGGATCGAAAAAGTAAAGCAAAGTAAAGTAACAAGATACACTTGTTAAATAAGTATTTTATATTGAGGTATCGCTGCGTATTGTGACTACCTGTCATTATTCTGACATAAAGCGGAGCAAGTTTGCCGTGAAACGAAAAACGTGGTACAATCGATATGTGTAACCGGGTGGAAAGGCAATATACAGTATAGTATTCTTTCTCTTATAGTTAAGGGGGAGGAATGTGAGCTTAGTCTGATAATTTTTCAGATGTTACATATTATTTTAAGGAAGTGTGTCACCAGGGAGTTTACCAAATTACTGTCAATGATTAATTTTGACAAGAAGGGCCGAAAAACCTACACTAGAAAATTTCTGTCCCTGCCGGGGATCGAACCAGGGTCTCTCAGCTTGCAAGTCTGAACGTGTTACCACTACACTACAGGGACGCTAACTTCACAGCAATTTAATTCTTAAATACCTACTGCCTGAATCGGTCCCTAACATTCACGTGCGAACCTAGTGTTCACCCGTGACCCTAAGACACTTCCCGACTGCTGTACACGATTATACGGTGTTTTGTCGTTACAATGCAGAAATATTATCGAATGAATTATAATATTTTTGCTTCCTTGTTTAATAGTAATGTTAGTCTATAGCTATAAGATAACTTATAAATGCATTTAATTCTTATTTGTCTCGATCGATAGCCAGTAACCTGGATACTTACTTGTAGGCAGTGAAGCGCACTGTCTGAAAGTCAGAAATCATGTAATCTCACTGGGAAGTCGTGCGATTTATTGAATAATCAAGAGTCTTGGGTCATGTTCTGAATTCAGGTGAAACGTGTGGGCTAGCAATGTCCGGACACGAGACGTATATTCCTCATTGTTGTTAATGTTGCTGTTGTTATTGCTTCTTGCTGCTTCTGTTGTTACACTTGCTGCTGGTTGGTGGTGGTGGTGGTGATGGTGGTGGTAGTGCTGCTGCTGCTGCTACTTTTGCTGGCTTTGCTGCCTCTGCTGCTGCTGCTGCTACTGCTGCTGCTAATGCCCGTTCTCGCGAATGCACATTATTACTACCCCAGCAGGCCTGATCATTCTAGGACTTTCTCAGCGCCCTGGGGAGCATATAGTGCCGCCGCCATTTAACAGCTCTGATCACTAGTATTTTGACACTATCTTCCACTGCCTATAACCAGTTACCCATTTTACAGAAGGGTGAGCTGAGGAAAATGTGAATGAAATGCTTTCTTAAGGCACTCACAACATGACCGTGGTCAGGAATCGAACCCACGACCTTCAGATCTTGAGTCCAACGCCTTAACTGTTTACCCACGCTGCTCTATGTGTGCCATTTCGTGAGAGCTAAGTACCGAGTTGCTGGATGATGGTTTATTCATCTGTTTCTCCTCTACTGCCAATAACATCGTCGCACATCAGACATTACTATAGCTCTTCCTTTGCCTTGAAAAGTCTTCACAAACAGAGTATCTATTGTGCCTGCAATCATTTATAGATAGGATCTGCCTTTTTCATGTCTTTCCTGTCAGCGTGAATCTCACACCGGCAACCCTTTTTCAATCCTCATTTTCCACCATCTGGGAATGAATGAGTTAGCTGTCCTCTTCTTTTACGTTTTCATCGCTGCTCCGGTCTCCTTTACTATGCACCTTGTGACTAGCCTCATCCTTGTTCTGACCCAAGACCTCGTCGCCGCATTATAAAACCTCACAAAGCTGATTCTCATCGAAAGTGCTTTTTCGCGAATAACTAATGGTTAGGCTTTTCTTGACCTCCCTTGCATAAGTTCATTTATGTATGAAAAAAACTGACAACAACATTTTGAGCCGCCCACCTCCTGATTCGTCACCTCCATATAGGACGCGTACGATCAAACCTCCTACTCATTGGATTTTAAAGATTTTTACTTGCATGACAAGCGCTTAAGTTTCATCGTGCCATTATTTTGTCCTCTTCCCACTAGCAAGCAAACATTCTCATGAAGATTTTAGTTACAGGATCAGCTCTCTGTACTTTGCAACAAGTTTAACAAGTTTATTATTAATAAGCTCAGACCACAGATGTGGTACATGGGCAAAATACAAGGACAGTAGATGAACGTTTTAAGCGCTATAACTACTAACTTCACACATGTTTACAACGCACTGGTACATTCACGTGCATTTACGACGTTCTCGTACATTTTACAGTTAAAGAATAATATGTACCAAAATTAAGGTTGAGCCTTCCACCGGCCGATATACATTTTTTTGCCAGTTCTGTTATTGTTAGCATGCTATGGCTCGTTTGAAAAGGCCTGCCAGTCATAATCAGCGTGGTATTCATTTGGTAAGAAATACGCGTAAAGGCGTGAAACCATATAATTTAGATGTAAATCCTCACACAAAAAAAAAGCATTCCATAGCGTTTCTGGAACCCATCAAACTAGAGCCTACTTTGAAGGTTATTCAATTGTCCATATTATGTTACATGTAACTGAGATAATGTCGCAGAATTTGGGTGCAATTTGATAAATTATTTAAAACATCGAAATCGGGTACGTGCCACTGTAAAAATTTGTGAAAAAATTTGGACAGTAAGTTGTCCCAGGAATATTTGGAGGTGGATAACTTTTTCCCTCTGTAACATTTGTGATGCTTGTTGTTTGTCTAGGCTAGTGCCCCCCCCCCTTCCTTTGTTATACGGCCCTGGACCGCACGCGGCTCCGGTCCTTCATGATTCGAGAACGTTTGCAGTTACGAGTTAGTAGCGGCCGACCTTGTTGTGATCAGTTGTTTT
>JAWQUT010000273.1:68986-79489 GCA_033807755.1 Ellobium chinense
CCTGGGCTGGAACTGCCAGCTCAAGGGTGTGCTCAGGCGGAAGAGGAGGGGTTTGGCATTGACCAGTGAAAAATGTAGGGTCTGTTTACAAATAGCAACCAAGCTCAAAATTTCAATGGGCTTGCTAGGGTTGGGTAAGTCTTAAAATTTGGGCCACATAATTAGCTTCAATCTGGTATGGGTCTGGGTGAAAGCTAAAACTTTGGGTTCAGAGGGCAGCTCAAAATGTTAATATAGCCCTTAGAGGAAAACAGGGTCCAATCCTATTACAGGTCTGTAACCTTAATAATCTTGTTATCGCAGTGTTTGCAACCCATGACAATCAAAGACAGATCACACACAAATCGGAAGAAAAGTGTAAGCTTTTAATCACTCGAGAATGGCTTGTAATACTTAATAAAAATTGCACACTGACGCGCTCTTTCAAGTGCCACAGCTGCCATACCCTAGCTACACCTCTGTCGGTGAGAAACAAAGCTTCTAGCCTAAATATCAATGAGTCAAGTTCGCTGCTTTCATAAATTCTGGGATCGGGCTGAGCACTGGGCATATAGCATTGAAAATTACCTGCACAGCCCTGTATTGTTAACTTCCTCTTTCTAAACTGGAGATTTTTCCTTCAAGGAAAGATAACCCAGAGACAAAGAAAACGGACAAATTAGCCTGGTGTATACTATAATATCCAGCTTACGTTAGTGGGGTTATGATTTGTGCCTGTCTTTGAACAGGACGCTCTCTTCGCATGAGACAATAAGGAAAGCCAATATTGGGTAAGGCTGTCAGATTGACCGACTGACGATATGCATTTATGCAATATCATATTTATTGTGGTGACGTGTATGTACTAGAGATGCTGCTGAACGGGGAACAAAGCAAGTGGATATCTTCGTCTCAGTCACACGAGATTGTAGACTACATAGTTACTTGATTTTACAGCAGAATGTCTTATAAGGTCTGTGTAAATCTGCGTCACTACGGAGACTCGGGAAAAGCCCTTGTAGGATTCTGCCCAAGGGGTATGTAAGAGTCATGGGTGAAATCTTATGTCGAACAACTGGTGCTCTCGCAAATGCCACTGTCCTAAGGAGAATTAATAGAGAAAATGTACCATTCAGCACCTTGGTGTGCAAATTTGCATAGAAAGTATGGTGCATTTATAGTGATGAGTTGCATACAATGGTATGTGCATTAAAAGTCTGAGGACGTGTAAAACGATTTTTTTTTCATGCCACCAAGCTTTGTCAGCTAGGTCCAAGGTGGTCATACAAAGTACTAGACTTCTGTTGATTGTATGAGGGCATGGATAGGCAGCAATGGTAGATGCTGGTGTTGGAATAACCCCCTTCTTTTCTTCTCTTCTCTTCTCTTCTCTTCTCTTCTCTTCTCTTCTCTTCTCTTCTCTTCTCATTTCTTTTCTTAGTCACCATGGATATTAAAATTTGTGTATAACAGATGGTTGCATTGCGTATAATAAGAACTGATTCAAAGAATGAAAAATAGGTGAACTTTTCAGTTCACGAGATCTGTTTTATATATATACAAGGCCACAGATACTGCAGTGATTCAACCTGAAATTCAGAGTTGATTTACAACGTGAAAAAAATGAGAGGCTGTACCCATAATCCATATATTAGTTACCAGTTGTCAGGTTCAACAATTCCAAATTCTTTAAAAAAAAAAAAAGTACTCACAAAGGACCAACTTTTTTTTGTTTCGTTTTGCCGCAGTGTTAACGACTCCCATAATGACCTATTATTGCATAATTAGGACTACACATTCCTAACTGACCAAACTCTAGATCAAGCAGGATCTATGCCTAGCAATATACAAATCCTTAAAGGATGGTTAGTGATTATGGGTTGTTTTTTGTTGTTGTTGTTGTTTTTTGTGTGTGTTGCCAGCCAAACCTACCAATTTATAACTGAGTCAAGCTCAGTACAGTTTGTTTGACGTCACATAATATCTGGCCAGCCGAGAACTAGGACGTCTGGTGGCACACATGGCCAACAGTGACGAGTCACGTGACCAATTAGGTCTGCACAATGTGGCAAAATGTTGGGTGGCATTGTATGATGGATCTGGTCCAGATACGTGTGAGATAGAGGAGTCTCATTAGTGATATGTCCAGGTAATAGGCTGACACAGTCTATAATATTGACATGATAATACACAATGTAATGCCACCGCAATGTTCTCCTAAGATAATACAGTCTACTCCACTTTATCGCAATCCGAATAATCCCAATTTCTGCTTAATCGCAGCGTTTTTCACTTACTAAAATACTATGTTTCTATACACTATCAATATCTGGTGTCGAACAACTGGTGTCATAGCTGTTATATATCTTATATCCATAAGAAAACGACCAAACGTATGATAAGTTGTATCTTTAATTTGTTGTTTCAAATTTTCGCCTGTTGGGTTTTCTCAGAAGTCAGACTTACAATATATATATATANGATGACTCTAACTTTAGAATACCCGACTGTCTATGAAATAATATATATATATATATATATGAAAGTCAATAGATAATCGCAACTCCTTTTAATCGCAACTTTCTCTAAGCGATTAAGTGGGGCTGACTGTATGAAAGTATAATAATTCGTTGTCATTGTCCTCCTCGATACCATTGTTTAACCTGGCTTCCTGCTCCCCGACTGAACTGGTCAGGGAAGATGACCTGATTTAGCTAATAGGTTATCCAGGGGTTATGACATAAGACAGGGATATGACACGAAATGACGTGATGGTGGGAATCCATTCCCTTTGTACTTAACACTGTCACACAACATGTTCCCACCTTCTGTATTGTAATACGTGGTCTATTCTGTTAAAGCAGAAAAAGAAAAAGAAAAGATCGCAAGAGAGGTGAGAAGATAACTCTGTAGCCACAAGACAATCTGAATGGATTTGTTTTCGATATGAAGATCTTTTTCACTGTCTGCTTTATTCTTTAGCATTTTCACCCATCCCATGGCTTCTGAGTGTGTAATGAGTCAAAATAGCGTACACAGGCTTTATTTCATTCTTCATCAAAAGTTTGATCCACAGAAAGATATACCGAGAGGAATTAGATTTTCAGCTATCTGGCCAGAAATAAAGATGACCTAAATTTTAAGGCCCTTTCACTGAGTAAAGACACCTTACACACCCGTCAGAATTTTTATAAATGAATGGTAAAGTTATTATAAACTAAATCTATCAGTACTTTCCAACCTTTGGGGGTCTCTTTAAAATGATCCCCATTCCCCCTCCTTATGGCCCAATAGTTACAACTCTATAGGGACTTTTAATATTGTGTATCCTCATTGCCATCTATTTGGCAGTTTCATAACATAATTATCTTCAATTCTTCAGCTCAGGAGTAACGGAAGTGACATGAGTGGATAAGATACGAGACTTTCGCCCGGAGCCAGCGTTTGAGAGCATTTTAAAGAAACTTTATTCAGCTATTGGTCAATAAATTATTACGTTAACTTTTACCAGAGGAAATATTATCCTTAAGAGTGGCTGGTTTTTTTTTCGTGGTTTTTTTTTTTTGTGGGAGAGGGAGGAGGATGGGGATGAGACTGCGGTCATAGATCTAGTAGCATCTGAAATCTGAGTAATACTATTAAGTCGTAACGTAGAAATCAGCTGATGATCACAACTCTTGTTCAAAAATGTGGGTCAACAATCTGAAATTTAAACAGTGGGTCAGTTCAGTATCGGATTTACCTACAAGCTAAATTAGCTACAGCCTGGGACCTCGCTTTTCGTAGGGGCTTAGTTTGACCTATATAACGGCCAATGGCTTCTTCTAGCTGCGTGTTCACGTCTACGTGAATGGAACCACCCATTAACAGACCATGTGAGACTTTCTCTTGTAACTTTTAGTAACCCGCAAATTTTATGCAACTTAAAAAGGACTTCTCCAGGCCAAAATCGGCACTTGGTCGGTTAAATCGTTCAGGGTTGCCCAAGGGTTACAGTGATTACTATAGAAGAAACGGAAACGGCTTTTCGCAAGGATAAAATTCTCGCTAGCCCAGCATGACAGTTTTGTCGTGAAGGAATGAGAGCACAATTCTACGATATTCCGAGGTGACACTACAGGACTGCCGTTAAAAAGAATTTGACAAACCTTCTTCGTTTTGATAGAGAAACAGACTATAGAAAGCAATTAACAAGGGTATGTAACCAGAAAGAATAGCGTTTGGGGTTCACTTGAAGATTTCTGCCTCCGATACATTTCTTTTAGTAATTAAAAACCATTGAAAGCTTTTTAAAGGAGATTTTTCGCCGAAAGTGTATGTAAGTAAAGTTCAGCTCGTGAGATCTACGAAAATTGCATCCTCACGAAAAAAAAAAAAAAAATACCACACTCCTGCAGTATTCCAGGCCTCTTGTACATTTTTTAAAGAGTATCACAAGCTCCATTTTTTTATAATATTGTTTCCAAACAAAGGGATCACAAAATGGAAAGATGGGGAAGATAAGAAGGGGATAGTCCTAGACTAAAGTTCGAAAGTGCTGTTACCGACAGGTGACGGCAATGGGTTTTAAGCCTATTTAATTATCCTTGAAATGTTTCTAAAAATGGCAATTTCTCAGTTGTTTTGTTGTTGTTTTTTTTTGCGTCCTCTCGCACTGCTTTTTCAGCTCAGTCCACAGCGGTCACACAAGGGACAAATCAGGAACGTTTGTGATCTGACTGGGGACTGCTACATTGACTGTAGGAGGGCAAGTATAGAATGCAGGTGGTATATTGGCAGAGCTGCATCAACCGCAGAGAAAAATAGTAGATTTTTACCCCATTTAATTATCCTCGGAGTGTTCTTAAAGAACGCAGTTTTACGTACAGTAAACTTCATGTATTTCACCAAACAAAGTATGCCTATGAACCTCCACATATTTTATGGGTATGAACACTACAGAACGTTGTTTAGAGCCTGGTCCTGTTCGTGCTCTATTCGTTCAACCTTCAGCTCATGATATAGAATACATAGTTTGCGCTTGAACAAGTTCAAAGTGGGTCCTATGCCATCTAAGTTATCCCTCAACCGCTGATCCCTTCCCACTTCACCATTTGACTTTAGGAATTGTGGTACTGTAACAATGGTAGTAATAATAATAATAATAATAAGAGTAACAACAGTAACAATAGAAGTAGTAGTAATAATAATAATGGCACGTATAGTCTCCTATCCGGTTGGTGCATGCTCATACGACGGTTTCACGTTACTATTACCTATGTCGGCCAGTTCGCTCAATAAAATTATCAGTTTTTCTCTTAGGAACATACTGGGTCATTACATAAATAGAAAACTCTCTTACTCGGAGAACGAGGCAACAGAAGATCTTCAGAGAAAGATACCCCCGTCTAATAAGTGTTTCGGCCCTTTGACTTCCTAACACTCTAAACGGGATGGGCCACACTTGGGTCATGACTCCCGAGTGTCTTTCTGCTGATTTTTCCCCCGCCTTTTGATCCCGCAAACTCCAGTTCCTTAATGCCTCGCTTCATTTCATCTCTGCCACCATGAAGCCATGGTGGAAGTTGCATTATAGGCACCATTATACAGACGCTAATCATCAGCATTCGGGCAATATCTTTCACTATCTATAACGGACCGACGGCCTGAGGACAACGTGAACTAAATTGTTGCCCATGGCACTTACAACATCACTATGGCAGGAGCCGAACCCATGGCTTGTGATTTTGAGTCCAAAGCTTAAACCATTTGACCACTCTACTCCACAGAAATTCGTGTTTGGCAGATGCAGAGAGTGGCTCCTTTTCACTCACGCACTAGGCGAAGAAGCCTAATGGCGGTTTAGAATTATCTGAGGATCAATATTGTGAACATACTATAAGCTACAAATATTTGCACTTGTGCAATGAGCACCTTTTGGTGTATCATTTTCATGCACTGTCTAAGTGATGTCTGTTACATTCAAACATGACATCAGCAACATCTTGAAGTTAATGATAAAGAACAATAAATGCCGTATGCAAGTCACTTATACCAGCTTCTTGTCGCATTCATTGTATTTCTCTTACTACGTTCTAGTTTTAAAGGCTTCATTTCCGTCTTCTCCGCCAGATATAGATTGCGAGTTTTCACAGAGTAAGCCAAAATTATCCCTGAGAGCCCAGGGGTTGAATTCTACCACATGAAGTTCTAAATTTGTTAAACTAGTAGTATTTATAATTACAAATGATAAAAGGCCAAAAATGCCAAACTAAATGTATCCATACATATCCATACATCTGGAGTGCCATCTTATGTTTTTAAAGGGTATTTATCTCAGTAAAATGGTCCATTAGACAGTATGATGAAGTCCTCACTTTTCTAGATCAAACTAAAAAGCCTCGTACATTGCTCGACCTTATCTTAAGAATATTACCTCAAATATTTAGTAACCTCTTACGACGTATTATGAGAAAATGTAATTCAGGTTAATCAATAATAAAATAATAAGCAGTAATATGTAATCGAACTCACGATACTGTCCTGACCTAGATTTGATCATGCAGAAACAGAAATTTTATCATTACTGGTCCAGGGTTTCCTACCTCCGATGCTCTTATCTATATTAATAAAACGCTTCAGCCAAATTTGTGTCACAGATTTCTTGAGAACTACGTAACGTAAAAACATGCAGTTTTCACCTAAATTCGTAGAAAATTACACAAAAGGTAACTATACACATCAGTCCTCTTTATTTATTTTACCCTTTAAAGAAAAAAAGAATGTGTATAGCGACGAAATACAATCTCCGATAGATCTTTTCAATCCGCCCGATTCGCCAATCGTCCAACCTTTTCACGTAGTCTAATGCATTCGTCTATGATGCCTTTCGGTGCGCTAGGTATTCTTTCGCCGCTGGTGTGTTGCCTGCCTGCCCATTTGTAAAATGGGGTGTTAGTCTTGTCTCATTATACACTGGGAAAGACCGCTGGGAAGAAGGGAAGGGAGAAGCTGGAATGGGAGTCGGTGGAGAGGCTGCAGGTATGAAGATTACAGTAGTACCTGACATAAAGGTGAGCAGTTTTAAATGTGCCCTAAAAAACAAAAAGAAGAAAACTGACCATGGGAAGGGGGAGGAGGGGGGAAAGATTGAATTTGAGTTTCAAAAGCTTAGATAAATGCAAATACTGGTGTAGACTGGGAATAGTGAAATTTTGCCATTCAATATATACACTGTGTGGTTGTCGTTACTTGAGTTAAAGTTACCCTGTTTACCATGTAGAAGGACTAGTTTATGTGGTAGCCTGATTCGTGGCCAAAGTTCTCAAAATCTCATTGATTTGGAGGCATTATTCTTGTGTCAAACTTTGGAGGAACAGTTAAACAATATTTGTGGAAAGTATTTTGGCATGGGGTCCTTTTATAAATTAATGAAGGGTGTAAGGCTTATAAACTCAATAATGAAACAAAAAAACATTGGCAGCTTCATATCTGAAAGATCTTAGCACCAGCACTACCAGATCATGAGGGTGAAGTGTAAATATACCTAGATCTAAGCCGAAGGAAAAGGGGAGGGCGGGCGGGAGGTCAGCCCCTGGTCAATTTTTATTAAATCTATTGCTGCCGACATACGGTATCGTTGTCGGACTTGTATTGATGTCGGCAAGCAAATAACACCAGAGAAATTGACATTCTGCTAACAATTTCAATTTTTTAATTAAAAGTCTCATACAAGATAGCATTGTTTGTGGTGCAAGACAAATGAAGGATTTCATGGCAAAACGCGTTATCCACCAATATGAATTTTTAGCTTATTCTACATACTTCATGTAGCAGTAGGAGTATTTAGTATACATGTGTATTTCCATTCCATAGAAGGACATTTGATCTATATTATTTAAGACTTAAACTTCACCTTTCACATAAAAATATGCTTTGAATCTGGTCTGTTTTGCCACAACCCCCGAATGGTGTATAATGCGTTTTGCCATGAAGCCCTTCAAATGTACATTATTCCATTAATTTTTCTTTGTGAGTATTGTTTTTGATTAAGCAAGGTCCAGAAAAAAATATCGGAATGTCCACATTGGATTAAATCATGACAAAGCCGTGATCAAAGCGAAAGTGTTGTTGGTGTCAGCATTGAGTCGTGATCAAAACAGGAATGTCATTGATGTTGAAATTTATGTTAGTAGCGATCAAAGCGGAAGGGTCGTTTTTGTCGGCACCGAGTAGCGATCAAAACAGAAATATCGTTGGTGTCGACACTGAAATCGCGTTTAGTACGGAAGTATCGCTGGTGTCTGACAGGCTTCTGGGTCGTGTCCACATGTAAAACCATAGGCCTACCTACCTGAAAGCTGTGACTTATTATACATAACTAGTACAACTGTGGCCGTATGCATAATCCTTACATTAGTTAACGCACTGCGGTAACCACAGGAAACTCCCAAAACATTGGTAGTGTTTACCGTAGTTATCGCAGTTAATTAATGTATGGATTATGCATATGGTCACTAGTTACGAAAACCGGACTGGATTTGCCAAGACCAGTTCCGATGTAACTGAAGTAAATATTTTCAGGTTAGTTTAATAAGTCTGTGACCTGATTCAACCCGGAAGACCCAAGGACATAGGACATTATTCTTCGGAATTCTGTCCTAGATCTTAGGACGGTCGAACGCAAATGCTGGAAAAAATCGAACCTGATATTGTGGTGTTCTTTAGTTCAAAACTTTTTAGTCTAAACAGGTTTACACAAATGTACATGGAGCTATCTAAGTTTTTACTATTATTATTATTGTTGTTGTTGTTGTTATTATTATTATTATTGTCATTATTGTTATTATTGTTTTTTGTTGTTGTTGTTGTTGTTGTCGTCGTTGCTGTTGTTGTTGTTGTTGCTGGTGGTGGTGTTGTTGTTGTTGGTGTTGTTGTTGTTGTTGTTATTATTCTGATGTAACTGATGTATTACATCGTATTGTTGTTGTTGTTGTTGTTATTGTTTCCTAAGAACTCCATAAATCTGCGTTAATATTTCGGAGGTTATGAAAGCGAGACTGTTCTGCTTTTGCGATTTCCGGCAGTTTGGAAAGAGTGACATAGAAACTGTACTCGTCGCATCTTACATAATCAAAGTCTTACCTTAGCTCGTGAGTAAATCTCTTCTGTTAGCCATACTAGTTCAACAACGTAACAGATCTAGTAACTGGTGAACTTACACCACATTTTGGTTTGTTTAGAATGTTAAGCAATATGAAAAAAATAATGTGAAACATTCACAACGTTGTTAAAACAAAAATATAAATCACAGTAAACCTATCAAAATTGCTTAATTGTCCATTTCTACGTCCCGGTTTCTGTACACTGGTTAAAAAAAAATCCGTACTGGAAATTTTGGCCCTGCCCATTACAATACATAACGTGTAATGTCAACGACACAGTAATCGATAATGTTTTTCTTTTATCGCTCTTTTTGACAAGAAAATGTCGTTCAAAGAAGTAAAAGAATCACAATTACTTCCTCATGCCATTCATCTAGGCCAGTTTCTTCATTCATCTGCATTTCAACGTGTTGCTAAAACGAGTGTCAATACTAATTAAGAAAATAAGGGAGGCTGTGAAATGTAACAGAACGCCACAGAACGCCACAGAACGCCATAGACATAAAATGAATAATTTATCATGAATTATTTCATGTGTGTGTTCTGTGTTGTAGATTTGAGTGATATAAAGAATGGACTGAATAACTGACTGATAGAAAGAATGATAATAAATAATCATCGGTAGAGGGACTGATGTGTTGACTAGTCGAATGATATTTTGCTTCATTAATAAATGAATTTTGGATATTCTAACTGTGCTCTTATTTGCTATAATATTTGCCTACATACCACTTTATGCTTTGGGCCTGTTTTTCCAATAAACCTTACAATACCTTGTTAACCCAGCAATACTATTCACTGACGTGCGATCAAGGTGTTAAAGAATTGTATGGCAACCAACAACTACAGCATAATTAGGCATCATCGTCATGTACTATGCCGACTGGCGTAGGCGATCAATAACCTTCAGCTGTGTCTGTCTTTTGTTCACCTCAACATTTCACCATGCCATTGTGCCCCGAATCTTTTAAGAACTTACGCATTTTGGGTAGACAGCCATACTACCCCGTGGAGAGTATTCTGGCTGAAAAGCCTGACTACACCCTGGAGAGTATTTTGGCTGGACAATCGGATAATAAGAATTCCGTTTCAACTAACAAAGCCCAGCAATATGCTTCTCACCCATATAAAAGAAAGCAAATTATTTATAGATTGCTTTAGGTGAATTTTAAGGCCTGCTTCAGATTTTCAGCCAACCTGATAATTCGCTCAGCTAGTAAGCTGATTGTCGATGTTAGTGTAGTTTAGTTTTACTACGTACACATAGGATAAAAATCCTGGTAGCTGTTCGAAAAAATATTTGTCTCAGTTCAAACTACAATCTAATAAAAATACTATTTTTTACTATTTCATCCACCTCCATCCCCTCCCCCCCCCCCCC
>JAWQUT010000273.1:94595-97095 GCA_033807755.1 Ellobium chinense
AAAGCAGGACACTGGTTGGCCCTGGTTGGCCCATAGGTTAACCAGACGTTCTCCATTTGGGCCGGTTTAATTACATGTGTGTCTTTCGAAAAACTTTCCAGCCCATGCGGGACCAGTGTTTTAGCAGGTGAACAAACAGCATATGGATTCCATGTAACGGCAATATGGGATCCATTTGGAAAATAATATTAAAGGGCTAAAATTAGGGTGAGCATTTTAAAAGTTAGAACAAACATTCACCCGGTGTAATATTGAAGAGTATGGGGCAGAAAGGGTTGCTCGTCCGATATCCTTGCAGGATTGCTTTTAGTAAAAGGCTTGCAACGAGTCTGGTATCGTTAGGATTGATTGATTGATTGATTGATTGATTGATTGATTTGATTGATTGATTGATTGATTGATTGATTGATTGATTGATTGATTGATTGATTGATCTTAATCAGTCAACTCCATGAAAGCTCACTGCTGGTTTAAGCAAAATATTATGTTGATGTAGTGAAATTGCATCACTGAATCTTGCTTTCGAAAATGTAAAAACTGCATCAGCCAATAAAAGCCAGTATGATAGACATGTCAGCCAATCATATTCCTCTGACAGTAAAAAAAGTAGAAAGAATGAGGAAGTTATCATTGCTGGAGTTGTGACTTGCCATATCCGGAAAACCGTGTTATAATTGAGAGTGGTATTATATTATACACATGGTGTGATGGTCAGAGTAAGTTTCTTAAAAAAATGTCAGTGTATAAATTCTGCGGAGAAGTCGTCAATCAGTTGTCAAGACCACATGCTGAGTGATTACTAATGAATATATCACACCGTAATCACAACTTGCGGTGGTGTGAAGGTTGTCTACCCCACATTCAGGGTCAGAGAGAGCACCGAGCTCGTCATGACTGGTTATTCATTACTAATAAAGCAATAGTATAACCCAGGTGTGAAGGTTAAGATGCGCAGTAAAAAATACAATTCTAAACATCGAGAAACGCTTCACATGAATTCGGAGCCTCGTAGTTCCAGCGAGGTTTTAGATGGCTAACTGACAATAAATTAAACCACAAACCGACATTTATTGTGCAATGGAATTGTGTTAACATAACCTTCATTTAATACAGTTCCTTCTTAACACATTTTCATTGAAATGTTCCAACTTTTGTTTTTTGGAACCTATGAAAAGTACTNCACACACACACACACACACACACACACACACACACACACACACACACACACACACAGCTTGGTCCCAAGAGTGATTGTGTTATTAAAAGTTTCACTGCTTCATAGCACAAGGTCCCTCCGTCTTGCTCGCACTCTGCAAATGTTTGTTCCAAGCACAGAGTATTTTGAAACTCGGCGTATATATATAATATACGAATATAAGAGCGCATGAGACATACCAACTGAAGTTGGCCAACTACATGGTTACCAACATCACGTTCAGGAGGATAAACAGGACGCCGTTCGGTCACATACCAACTTGATTACAAGGGTGAAGAGCGTATAGCTCTTTTTTATTCATTAAACTTACCCGGTTTTTGAGAAGCGATCCCGAGGCTATTTCTCCCCAGAATTGCGTGAAATTTTGTATGCAAATTCCTTTTAGCCCAATGATGGTCCTTTTGCCGGTTTGCTACTTCATGTGATCTTAAAGTTTGGTTTTTTAAAATTGGTTTGAGTTATAAAACAAGCCACGGGACACTCCCACCGGTGCATTCCATTTTATTATTATATCGTTGTTGCGGCTCGATGCGCATGTCTCCTAGTGGCTAGATAAACCTGTGAAGTCTCCAGACAACTGCCACGTTGGCGTTATGAGACCAAATGTCTTGATAGGTCTGATCACAATAAATGTTGCCATAAGGAGGCAATAGTATGAGTGCATGTAGATGTAATATGAATTTGGTTGCTCTTTCCCTGTCCCCATGCCAGCGGCTTTGGAACACTTGAGCTAGTAATCAAATAATCACTGATTACCAGTAATTTTGAGATGTTCTCGGCGGAATCTTGGCCCTCGAGATAAGATACAAATGCCGTTGCAGGACTATGTTATTTTGCTCATTGTCAGAGTCAGATCTATTTTCACTTAAACAAAGTAGTTCAGAACCTGACATCCCTTACAATTAAATAATGTCTGAGATTAATTGGGAAAGGGAAGAATCTGGACGCGCTTATAGAGCTATGTTTGTTTGTTTCCTACAATATAACAAAATGGAAAGCCACACCCCTTCCTCAGCAAAGGAAGTATCAGCCTGTAGATACGCCAGGATGGCTGAGATTAATGTGGAAGAGACACGAAACAATGCATTGACTTGCGAATGGTGTGTGCTATACGTATATCTTTGCCTCATTCATTAGCAGACGTACCACCGCTGATTCTTGCCACATCCTCCTGCGCCACAAGACCGTTGATAAGATGTTCCACTAACAAACTTGAAGCCGTGGAGGATTGCCATCTCGTCGCCAAAATTTTTTTCCGCTTTTGTAGAAAATGTGACACAT
>JAWQUT010000273.1:99595-102641 GCA_033807755.1 Ellobium chinense
GAATAGCTGCGTCATTTACTGAACTCATCTCAAAAATATGAAAACACGGCCTCTCTTATCAAGGATATAAATTTATAAAACATTCTTTTTTTTTTCATGTCACCCTCCAACATACCGAAGAAAGTTAAATATCATTGAATTCTCTCATGGAATGTTTGGTTATGATTAAGAGAAGGATTAAGGAAGAGAAAGGACTCCTAAATATTATCTGAGGATTCTCCTCAGGCCCCTTTTTCTTCCCAATAACTAGCCCTAATAATAATATAACTCTGCCCTTCTGGAAGAGTCCCAGAAGGGCACAGGAAATTTTTAAAAATACCTCGCAGATACAAACAAAATCAAAATGTTACGCCTACTCCTTTCACTATTTTCATTCATACATTCAAAAGAAAAAAAATGTTTTGTTTCAGTAGCACCACGACTTTTGAACTTTACAATAAGAAGAATGCCTGTTACGTGCTGTTTTGATTCCACCGGACGCCATTTAGACCGCTGTACTTAGTGATGGATGAACCATCATTGTTGCTGCGGGCGGTTCGTTAATGAAAATGTCTCCTTCCCAGTCTGACCTTTCCTTTCTTCGTAACACTAGACTAAGTCTGCGACAAAGACTGGTCGGCGGTCTGCGTGCAGATTCATTAAGAAAAGATTCAGCCTACACATCACCTTGTTTACGTTTCACATCTTATTTTCACAGTTAGATATGAAAAAAAAACAATGTTTAAGAAGGAAATTTTACATTTGAGAGCTTGTGCATTCACGATGGTATCTTTTACCATCGTCAGAATTACATAATTGCATCGGTGCTGAATGAACGTTAGTAGCGTTCAAAATGCAGAGCTGAAGAAATTACTACGGTGGTAAAAGATCCCACGCAAGTTTTCAATTACTACGTGCCTTTTCCAACTCCTCCATTAGTACTGATTCTGTGCCTCCAGATTTCATGCAGTCTTTAGTTATGATTGTCTCTGGGACAACGTCGCATAAAATCTACCAAAACTGAAGAAATGACAAGATTTTTGTTTCAGTAAACAAGCTCCGATTTCCATCAGCTGCCGAGGTCACTTTTTAATATTTCGTGGAGCGTTCTTTTGCGGTGCGGTTAAAATATGTGAACTCGACTATAGATAATGTATTGCTTTCTGTTGCTGTCACTATCACTATCAGGGCGCTGCACCGCTGCGACCAGCAATGATTTTGTTATGCGTTTCATTAGTAATATTATATTATTTACATGTATGTTATGTATTGCTCTACGTGTTTGTGTTATGAATGAGATGTATATCATTGTATAAGATTGTAAATCAATTTCCGTTTGTGTTATTAATGAGATGTATATCATTGTATAACATTGTAAATCAATTATATTTTCATTTACATTTTCATTTTTTTCATACTATGTTGAGGATGGTCATCCCTTGACACAAAAGAACTGCCCTTCAGGTTAATGATGATGACATGATCTTTGCCGAGAACAACAGACAAAACATCGTGACTTTTCTGTATCGATCGGGATTATTTATCCTTTCCGACTTAAGCCTTGACACGCTGTGTAAACAACTCTCCTGTTTATAACCAAGCAAACAGGCCGCCTTATAAAATCAGTCTCACGGCTCACATAATGCCTTGTTGCCATAATCTGTCTTGCGGCCAATCAAAATCGGGTTTATGTCGCTAAATCAGAAACTTGAGATATCAGGTTCTAAATGTGAACAAGGCCAGCCTGTATCCAATTTTTGTTTGTTGTGGAAATTGAGGGTAAAACCATATCTGTCCTAGGAACACTGATTTTTATAAGCAAATGGTCAGTACGTGTGGATAAATCTGAGTTTTTATGAGGCGTGTTAGATGGATTATATAGTATAAAATTGCTCTTCAATCGTAATTTTCTCAGAATTTTTGTCCACTGCATGGGATGATCACCCCTACACTCCCTCCGTACTTCAAACAACTGTATCGCCCCCTATGATCTCAGTTATCTATAAAAAAAAAAATTAACCTATTACCTGCCACTTCAAATATAATGCTAGCTGATTTCTTTTTAAACCTATTAATGTACACATTTTTTTTCTCTTTAATGGCATGTCTGAAACATGATTTCGCCGAAATGCGACTTAGGCCTCATTTTGACCGGCTGAAAGACATTTTGCGCTTTTCTGACCATGAACACAATACCCATAATACGAGAGAGTAAACATGTTTACATTGCGGTGAGCTGGATCAGCTTCGCTTAAAGTTCGCATGCCAAAGGCGTCACCCGAGTGTTGAATTCTCCAGCGCAGTTGCTGTTGGTGGTAGATATAAGATTGACTATAGGCACTGTTAGCAGGAAACTTTCCCCTCCTACCTTCCATCCACCCCACCCCTTTCTTATCAAAAACATTACGGGGAAGCCTCTGAGGTCGGGGTCTCTAAATAAGAGAATAGTAGACATGACTGCCTTAGTGGGGGCGGAGAGGGAGGGGAGATCTTCGTCGGAAAGTTGGGGAAGATGCGTGCCTTTCAGAGCAGAGATTTATTAATCCGAAAGCTGTTAAAATATCAAAGTAGGAATTCCCAGTGAAGAACTCTAGCAAAAGAGCGGCAAATTTTTATAACGCAAAGAAAAAAAAAAGCCCATTTTGGTTCGCTTGCATTCTCCAGACTCACACCAAATAAGAAAGTTACTTTTGATAAATTAATTGTTATGATCTTTTGTGGATGAACAACTGCCAATATTTTGCAAATATGCGAATGGAATATATCCAGTCAAGCATTAGTCTTAAACCGACACAGTAAATTATGACAATATTAACCAAACCAGATCTCGAACTGAAAGAGATCAGAATTCTTTTGTACTCTTTTCAGTGAGAGTGCAACGTGACTCTTCTTTGATTCTGCTGTGTAGACCTATGGTGGTCCAAATGTCGAACCGGTCGGTCTCAAATACGTGTATGTATAGGTGCACGGTGTGTATTTGTGTGTTTGAGATGTAAAGAGAAATGTGTGTGTGTGTGTGTGTGTGTGGGTGTGTGTGTGTGTGTGTGTGTGTGTGTGTGTGTGTGTG
>JAWQUT010000273.1:102774-119868 GCA_033807755.1 Ellobium chinense
TGGGGAGGGGAGACGTGATGAAGTCTGAAAAACATCACAAGATCTTTAACTCTACATGTGACTGAAGAAATGTAACTACACAAATATAGGAATTTGTTTGATAACATGCAATTCATTTTCAGTTGACTACAACATACTCGTACATGCTGAAAATGCAATTTTAAGATAAAATATGGAAAAAAAAAAGGCAAGGGGAAACGTGCCAAACAACTGTGCCTCCTAAGCCGTGCTCGCTTTGTTTACAAGCATATCACAAGGATGGCGAGAAAGTTGATATGTCAGTCATGACATCGACACCAATTATGAGTTAATGTTCTTGTTGTTTTGAGCTGTCATGGACGATGTTCATCATAGCATGTGATATTGCAGGAGTTTTTTTTTAAAAGGTATTTCCAAACTTTTACAATATAAGCTCATTTATATTTTCGAGCATGATTAAAATAGCTCATTTATATTTTCGAGCATGATTAAAATACTTTTTATCATTTTTCAAGTGATATTGTGATATTTTGGATAGTCTACTCTTAACCAGTATGTTTGTTATTGGAAAGCAAAGAAGTCACCATCCAAAATTCAACGGCTTTCTCATAATAATCCCTCCACTTAATAGCAATCCTCCATAACCTTTTTCCACAACGTAATCATAGTTGCAGACAACAGATATGACAAAGAGGTAATTAGGGAGACATACCCACACTCTTTTCCATGCCTAGAAATCTCCCATAGTCATCGATTTTGCCATTGTCATCGATTATGGACTACAGTACATGCGAGCGATGATTGGGTTCACAAGTTTTGCATTTAGACATGCAGTCTTTCACGTCCAATCCAAAGAGAGCTGCACCAGAACTGTACGCCAAAGCTTTCCAATATTTAGAGGCCAAACCATTGAATGTAGATGGAAACAGTGTGAACTGATGTGTTCCTTTGAAAGGGGTCAGTTTTTTTTTTAAACAGAGGCAAAGTGAGAATGGGCCCGACAGTGGAAAAACAAATATTATGACTAGGCTGTGGCCTTCTTATCTTATATTTAAGAAAGCCTTGATTTGGTCAGGAACATTTGGAATAGTAATCAACGATTATTTGTTTATGACAAACCTTCTTTTCTGGTCGCTTTTTTTTTCAGTTAATACCCTGCTCTTCTCTTTCTTTACCCTATTCTGGGACATCTCCTCCGTCTCCTTTTTCTTGTTGATGTTTTGGCACCCCCTTGTTGCCCTGAAATAAAATTGTTTGCCAGAATAACACTCTTCCACAATTATTACTGTACTCTATCAGAAGTGGATTGAAGAGGACATGGGTGCTGGTCAAGGTTTTTAGGTTACACTTCCACTAGATTCGGCACGGCACGTCACGTCAAATCGTGACGTATGAAGACATATTCTTTTTGAATGATGACGTAAAAAGTTGTGTAGTGCCGTGGCGGAAATGATGGAGTCAGCTGTATCCGACTAATAATGAGAATAAGACCACATTAAGCAAAAGTGCCTGTAAAGTGAAATGAAGTGAAGTGAAGTCACGGGACCGGATCCTATGGAAGCAGGCTCTTAGTGTCTAATCCTTGGTTTATCTTATCAGAAATTACGTCCAGAGTACCATCCAAGTACGAATATTTTATGAGCGTATGACAGGAAGGCCGTGTTTCTGTTCTTCATCAGGGAGTGCAAGGCTGCTCTTTTGCATACTGCCTGCTTTGCCCTCTTTCCCTCTTTCAACTTTGTCTCTTTTTCTCTCTTTCTCTCTGTCTTTAATGTACTCTCCTTTTCTCTTTGTCTTTAATGTATTCTCTCTCTCTCCATCTCTCTCTCTCTCTGTCTCTCTCTCTTGCATACATCTGATTTACCCTCTTTCTCTCTTTCTGTTTCTCTCTATGTGTCCTTAAGGTACTCTGTATTTCTGTTTGTTTTTTATGTATTCTATCTCTTTCTGTTTCTCTCTATGTGTCCTTAATGTACTCTGTATTTCTGTTTATTATTAATGTACTCTCTCTCTCTCTCTCTCTCTCTCTCTCTCTCTCTCTCTCTCTCATTCCTTCCTGTAAAATAAGGGCAATAAAAGAGACTTCATGCCACTGAAAGTTACTTCCTCCCAAAGACACCGGGGACTCACCGAAGTCCTCGACCACTGTGCTCAACAGATATTATGGGTCATGCTTTAAGTACCCCCCCCCCCCCCNCCCCCCCAATCAAGCCTTTTATTAATGAGAAGTCCATTTCCGGTTGTTTGCCAAAGATTTCCGAGGGAGGTGGAAATGGCAGACATCTGCACCTTCAAGAATCAGCACAATTCTGGCCAATAACACAGATGCAAATGTCTGTTCCTTAACAAAACAAATAAATGACTGTTTTGATAAGTCGACATGTCGATTTTATGTTGTGTCATTAAACTTCCTGTGGAGTAGTATGTGGACTCTCCTTTGTATTCAGTGTCTGCGCCTACCAAAGCAACAACAACAAAAAATAAAAAAAGAGAATTTCATAAATGAGGAAGTGGTTGAAAAGACCAGAACTTGACTGTTTTGTACAGGCGGTATGCAAAATGCGTCCCCATCTTTGGACGATAGTAGGTAGAGCAATACGGTTTTTTTTTCCAGGGGGCGGGGGGAGGGGAGGCGGGAGTGGAGGAGATGGTTTTTTTGAAGTGTGATATGACCCTGCCATAATTAGTGAAGCCATTGATTGGAATTGAAATTACAGACAAATTCTACGAAACTGGCAAGGTGTCGGGACTATACTCCTGGTTTATGGTAGGGTAGGATTCAGGCAGAGAAAGAGCAGATGGGCGAGCCCCTAAATATTGTCTACAAATCCCTCTACTCCTGCCCGCTACCTTGGTCCAATCACATATAGGGAGAATCTTAGGATTTTGCTTGGAAACTACTAACTACTAGTATCCAAACAACCATACAGGCCCACAATGACGCTGCTGTTGCTACTGTTGCTGCTGCTGCTGCTGCTGGTTGTTGTGAAGGTTATGGTAACGATAATATTTCAGTATGTGATCAGAGTTCTTCTTAAGGTTAAAGAAAAGTCCTAGTTAAATCGAAAAGTCGTATATATATTATTGATTTTTATATTTGTGACATTGTATTTAAGAACCATTTTGAAATTCTTTACACCCTCCGAAGAGCTGCCCACTAGTCTACACAGCATGAGAGGACAAGGTGTTAAGGAGAATTACATGCCGCTGGTGTAAGATATTTTTTCTGCGTTTTAACATTGTTTCAAATAATGATAACGATAATGATGGTGTGATGAAATGTTTGTGCAGAAAGGACTGGGATGTTGACGTTGTGCCTGTGATTCGTGGAAATACTAGTAGATACTTTCTCATGGCGTTCCGTATATTGTGGCCAAAAAAAAAATTATAATTTATGGGTTCGTGTGACTTAGTGTAGAGGCAGATCTACTGCGTTTGAAGAGCAGATAATGATGTGAGTCACAAAGAACTTCAGGACCACCTTTGAAGCATTACAGAGGTGTGAGGGAAGTCAAGCACAGAACAAACAAGTCGGTGACAGTGACATTGAGTCATCCAACTAACAGTGACACACGAGATCCTCCGAAGAGCTGCCCGCTAGTCTACCCAGCATGAGAGGACAAGGTGTTAAGGAGAATTACATGCCGCTGTTGTTTCAGATGGTGTGAATTTACTGTTGCTGATGTTTGCATGAACTGATTGCCGAAGCATCCAACCTCGTCCTCCATCCTATTCCTTCCCCCTCACCCCCCTCCCCCNCACCACCCCAACCCCGGCCCACCAACCACAATCAGGTTTCTTACCGCTGGCATACACAACAGAAGAGGATAAGCTGCTAAAAGGGATTCATTTTTGCTGTTACTACTGCTGCTGTCGTTTCACTTGGTGTGGCTACTGAGTTTGCTGTTGCTGATGTCTACATGGAGCGGATTGCCGACGCACCCAACTCGGTCCTATCCTCCTCCTCTCCTTCCTCCCCCCCCCCCCCCNCTCCCAAGCCAGAGATTTACCAAAGAGTTTGCCGCTGGCCAATGCAACCGAAAAGGACAAGGTGTTAAGAGGGGTTACTTGTTGCTTTTGCCGTTGGTGTTGCCCCGAGCTGTTCCAGTTGCAGCTGCTGTGGCTGCTGAGCTGGTTGTTGTTGATGTTTACATGGACCTGGATGCTGATGCGTCCAACCCCGACCTAGGTGTAGTGAAAGGTGGAACGGAGCACATAGTAACAGAAGTGGGGAGTGAGCAGACGCAAACAGATGCTTACACAAAGTAGGATAAAGGGGAAAGTGCTCAAGAAGACAAATGAAGAGAGAAAGTGGAAGAAGGAAAGAAATGATATGGTGGGAATCGAACCCGCGACCTCTGCATCGGCACCCATCGCTTTGCCGTCAGTTTGGAATCAGGTAGACGTCTATACACGACCACGCCGCCACCACTCCAACCCCGACCTAGCATCTTTTCAAAATTGTTTATTTCGCTTTACTTCAAGGAATCTGAGAAATTGTTGGTACGTTCTAATCTCTAAGGAATCTGAGGTAATTGCTCAATTCGCTTTGATCTAAAGATCTGAGAGAATTGTTTAGTACACTTTAATCTAATTATCTGAGAGAATTGTTTAGTACACTTTAATCTAAATATCTGAGAGAATTGTTTAGTACACTTTAATCTAAAGATCTGAGAGAATTGTTTAGTACACTTTAATCTAAATATCTGAGAGAATTGTTTAGTACACTTTATTCTAAAAATCTGAGAAAATTGCTTGGTACGTTCTAATCTAAGGAATCTGAGAAAATTGTTTAGAAAGTTTCAATCTAAAAATTATCTGAAAAAAGTTTTTAGTATGCTTATTCTACCTCCTGCATGTGGTCAGAGGTTACACACTTGTATTGCGAACTTACAATCTGGACCTGGAATACACTAAAACTATTAACACAACCACTGGTCAGCACAATTCCTTGCTTGACACACTTCCATTCAACAGTCCCTAGTGTTGTGTTTCATAAACGAGCACTCTGGATAACGCAAAACTTTCTAAACATACACTTAGTAGCCCGAAAGATAGGAGTGTAGCCAATGTTTCACTATACGAAGTGGGCACAAATCAAATTGAAAAGCCAATTTAGATTGTAGGAGTCAAATTGTAAAAGCTTCTTTGAGCCATTTAATACAATTTTCTCCTCGAACCAAGAGAACGTTCCGAGATGGCCAGGGCTAGTCTGCAGGTCTGGTGTTCCCGCTGTGCTCAAATTTTATATGCCGCTCACGGTGGGAGTCCTTCAGTTAGATTTTGCACAATTTTAATTTAGATGAAAAGGGGTTAAAAATTTGGCCTTCTTTTGCAGTCAACAAGCCCGCACAGATAAAATTCTGTGATGCCATTGGGAACCACTGCCTGCAACATTTCTTTAATAAATTCAGGACTGAATTTCACAACTTTTGCTGTGTGGTTTCAGTTTATACGTGTACTCTTCTTCTACTGACTCTGGTAGCCCAAATTTTCATGACCAATTAGTCTTTTAAGACACTTATATCTCAGTTTTGCTTGCACGCCAGTGATATTGATACTATTTGCCTGAATAATTTGAGGACAAAATGGTGGTTATGGTGATAGATGATAACAATTCAAAATGACAAAAAAGCAGAGATGCACAGATGTGGCCATGAGCTTACGGTGTACCATAAGTTGAGAACCCATGAGCCACGGCCTTTCGATACAGAACCATGAACCTGTCGTACTCAAGAATAACTTAGGAATCTAGTAATCAGCGCCATGACCCATAAGTGGAATGTATTGTGAGCAGACGTCGATTTTTCGTGACTACCTGACGGAGTCCTCCAACTAATCGCACCAAAAATAACCTGTGATTATCACTGCTTTACACACTGAAGATTCCTCGGTATTGTGTTACCAAGAGAGACGCAAGATGGTAGTTTCATAATGAGAATTATGGAGTGGAGGGTGATGTTACTATAGAATGCTGGGAAAGAAAAATAAGATAGAGAGAAAGTATGGTTGAGGATGTCAAGGATAAAGAGGGGTTGAAGAATAGGCAGAATTTAGGAAGATTTTAGGGACAGTGCATGGAGCCATAAATGGTAAACGTTACAGTGGTAGAAGAAAGATTTTCGGGAGAGGATTAGGGAGGTGGAATAGGCATAATAGTGGCTGTGGTAATAGTAAAAGTAGCAGTGGTGGTGGTGATGATGACAGTGCTCATAGTGGTGGCGGTATCGATGGTAACAGTAGAATTAGAAGCGGCAGGCCAGCAGTTCATTAGCATTAGTAGGTAAAAATGCTAGGGATTTCAATGGTGCCATTGTAATGGTGCCAGTGATGCTAGCAATGCTAAAAATGATCATGATGGCAGGCAAACATGAGAATACGCAATGAGAAAGCGACATCTATAATGAACTTGGTTAATTAACGTCACTTCGTCGGTGAAAATTCCAAGTCGTGTGTGTCGTCGAGATCAAAGTTTACAAGAGAGAAAAAACGCCGGTTTGCTTAAATTACAGCCAAGAATCGTTCTATGAAAATCGCAAATTGTGTATGTCATCGGGATAAAAGTTTACAAGAAAGCGGCAGAAGACAATGAAAGGGTTCATGAATTTATTTTGAGTTAATTTGCAACAGCTGAGTCAAGATACGAAGCATGCACATAGTAAATGTGATACTGTAACGTAGGGCATTTTGAAAGACAAAAACGGCTCTCTGGAATCATATGTAGTAACCAAGGTAACCATGAATCAAAGTACAGATTTTAAGCACAAATTCTGGAAATAGATTGCCTGAATTGATTGCGTACCCATGTCTTGCAAACTTGGTGCATTTCCTTGAGACTTTTAGAGCATTTACAGTATTGCTCCAGACAGTCCGATTTTCATACACATTTCATAAAAACTCAATTTTACAGCAAAACAATGGAGGATTGGCCTTGCGTGTATGTATGTATTTGGCTTCGCCAAGAAAACGGAATGCATCAGAATCGTCAACAATATCCCTCATGACATTACAATAACTTTAATTATGATACAGTCTGTCTTGGCAAAAGAGAGGATTCTAAATTAGACGGTTGCGCATTTTCAGAAAAGTGAGTAGACAGAATGTCGCAATGTCGTCTCGGCCTCATCTTTTCGCTGTGCATTTAGACTTCTTCCTCATGCCCCTAATTCAACTTTTATCGTTCCACCCGACTTTTAACGCTTCCAGACACTAAAAAAAAAGCTTCTTCGTGGTAGAGTTTCTTTTCTTCCCCAACACAGTGAAATTTCTGGAAGTTCTCACTTGTCTAAACACACAACCTCCTGCCTGATTTTGAATCTTGTCATTTGCAATGAAAACCTATATATCATAATAATAATGTGTGTTCTGTAGTGTCAAGAGGGACACTGCTGAAAGCTCATATGTATTCCCTTTGTCAAAATTCACATGTTCTCTGAGCAAGGCCACGAACTTTTTGATCTACCCTCGTATGTGTCCATGAGCCTGTGCCTAGCAGTGGTCGATATTCTCTCTTGACATTTTGCCAGACTGATTACGCCGTCACCCTGAACAACGATGCCGTCATTAGTAAACTCGCCATGACTGCTTTCGACACTTATCAATGCCGTTTTCATCATTTATCTTACAGCTAGTCGAAAGCACGATTGGGTAACTTTTTGACTTGATATAAGCGTAATTTGTATACTGTTATTAGGTGAAATAAAAAGAGTTTTATTTCGTAATATTCTGACCCGAGATATAGACGTTTGAAATGGTGGGGTTTCACCCCTGTGAAATGGAAATAAAAATTCTGAGAAAACCGTGATTGAGAAGCAATGTTTCAGAATATAAAACCATCTAATCTGTCTCACATGTCCGATTTATCCATATTTATTTAATAATCGTTAGTCCATAAAAAAACCTGTACTTTTTGTAACTTATTTTGTCTTCAATTTCTGCAACAAACAAAACTTCAATCTCGGATTCCCCCAATAAATTTTAGACTCAATGTCCCAGTTCTCAAGAAAGCGACTTCAGCCTCATAGTTTCTTATATTATTAGAAATTTTCAACTTCGCATTGCAAATGTAGATTATAGCACATTATGATCGTAATGCCAAGAAATACCAGTGTGTCCATACCTATCTCTACTTTGACGGTCCGTAAAAAATCCGAACTTTGAAATAAAAGCTCTCTATTTTGTAATAGTTGACATACTCGACTATCGAGCAGGTTCTGGTTTGAATCCTGGTAGACTAGAAGCAGCAAAATTTCCTAGTATTAGATTAAAAAGACTTGCAATAACGCCTTTCTCATAGAGGACAAACTGCTCAGGCAAACAAACAAAAAAAGCCTAAAGTACATCACATCACATTTTCCACATAGTTTTAACATCTGGGCTTAATTATCAGTTCATTTTGCTCCAAGGAGTGTCAAAGTGAGGCAAGTATCAAGCCACATGATACGTCAAACTGTCTGGCCCAATATCCTGAAAATAGATATACGAGCGCATGAAGATATCTACTGTAGTTACTACTTTAAGTGAGAAATTTCATAGAGAAAACACGAATGTTAGAGTTTTAAACAGCTTAATATAAATAAAGATTCTCTAAAATATAGTAAGGTTCTAATGTTGTTGTTGTTGTTGTTGTTGTTGTTGTTGTTGTTGTTGTTGTTGTTGTTGTTGGGGAGCGTTTGACACCATTGCGATGACTGGCATCATTGCTACTGTTTGTGGTTCTCACTCATTAATTATTATGCTGTCATTCTCGGTATCACAGGGTTGGTCCCCACCTGTGTCATCATATTATTATAATTAATGATAACTTATTACCATCATGAGATGCTGGAAGAAAGGAAGGAAGGAAGGAGAGAGGGAGGAAGGAGAGAAGGAAGGACGGAAGGAAGGAGGGAGGGAGGAGGGAGAGAAAAAGGGAAGGAAGGAAGGAAGGAGGGAAGAGGGAGAGGAAGAACGAAAGAAGGAAGGAGAGAGAAGGGAAGGAAGGGAGGGAGAGAAGGAAGGAAGGAATTGTAAAGCTCACTTATTAACATCATCAGTTTGCTTTTCAACCATGGCTGACATCAGTTAAGACCCTGGGGAACCTTACCACTATGCTAACTAGAGGAGAGGGTCACTCAGGAGAGCACATACCTCCGCCAAGGAAGGCAATTACAGTGAAACCTTGATGAAACGTATGCCCTTGGGGCATGGAAACAAGTATTTTTATCACTGAGGTATTTTTCAGATCCAATGACATCAGTATAATATTGAATCCGCGCATATGAAATTCATACCTACTAGTGCCCTTCGATGTTTACAGTAAAAAAAATACTTTATATTGAGGTTCCTCTGTATATGTCTGCTCCTTAACGCAGCATTAGAAAAGCATTTGAAGAAATGCATGAATAAATCCGCCCCCCCCCTCCATCGACCCCTTTATACAAATTCACACCAAATTTAACATTTATATTCCAGACCTGGCCGACACTCTTCATCAAGATTTATTCAGAATTGGACTATAATTCTCTGCGTAATCCTGCTAACAAACTTCTTCTGGGGAACACGTAAACTGTGTGTGTGTGTGTGTGTGTGTGTGTGTGTGTGTGTGTGTGTGTGTGTGTGTGTGTAAGAAAGGGGTGAAAGGGGAGGGATGTCGAAGTGTGGTCTGTCATTTCAAAGGGAGATAATGGTAGAGCTTTGGAGCAATATTGTGTTCACTAAGGCCACTGCAGAAAAGCCTTGAAGACTAAGGATATTAGAGAGAGAGAGAGAAAGAGGGAGGGAGGGGGGAGAGAGAGAGAGAGAACGAGAGATTAATAGTGGACAGACAGACAGACAGACAGACAGACAGACAGACAGACAGACAGACAGACAGACAGATAGATAGATAGATAGATAGATAGATAGATAGATAGATAGATAGATAGATAGATAGATAGATAGATAGTATGAGAACGCACAATGGTAGTGGACATAACAAGTTCCACATGGGAAACATAACAAATCATTATATTATATTTCATATTCTTTATTATTTTTTTTTAGGGTTTTCCTTTTCTTATTTCATATCATTGTCATCATTAACAATCATAACTGAAACACATTAAGGAGATCTGTCACAGCACCAGTCTCATGACACCACAATAACGACATATTATTGTAACTATATTGCACTTAATTAATACAACATACAAAACAAAAAAATAGGGAGTATTGCACTCTTTAAGTACCCACTTTATCACAAAACAGCTCATCATTTGCTTAAACACACCGCAGTTAAATCATTCGGGTATTCTCAGCAGTCGCAACCATGAATCACTTTCAGTTTGGCCATATCACTTCTTGAACTAATATTCAAAGGCAGTTTCTCTCTCTCTCTCTCTCTCTCTCTCTCTCTCTCTCTCTCTCTCTCTCTCTCAAATGATCACTTCAAAAATACAGTATGCATGTATTTCTGGCTCCTCACAGATAAACAACTCTTCATTGTCTTTTCAGCAAGGCACAAAAAAGTGTGAGGCATCTGCCTTGGATTTGGCGCATTGGCCGTTCTTCATTGGTCAAGTCTAACAAAGTTCGCTTCCTTTTCATGCAAACTGTAATGTAATTGTATTGTGTCTGTATCGTCAAATTTCGCTTCCAAAAGTAAAAGGTGCATCAGCCACTAAAAGCCAAATGTAACAGACCATATCAGCCAATCATATTCCTCCGACAATGGAAAAACAGCAAAATGTGAGCAGTGATTGGTGGAATTGTGGCTTGCGATGCCCGGATAGCCGTGCACGCAGAAATACTAAGAGTGATCTAGTTTCCAGGCAGTGTCACTCACTGTGTAATCCTTATAACATTGAACGTTTAAATCTGTATTCGGGATCGTTTAGGAATATGACAATTTATTCTTAAGTGGCATTTAGCAAAGTTGATAATTACTGTGTTAACAAAGTGTGAATTTTTAATAGATTTAAAGGCGTACATAATGGACAATCCTAAAGAAAATTGTCTTATAGCTATTATCTATCAATGACAGATCAATATAATTTGCAATGTACATGTCGCAGTACATCATACTTTTTTACCATAAAACGCCTGTCTTTGTACATGGTCGTGATGGACTATGATGATGATGATGAAAATGTTGATGATGATGATGATGTCTAAGTTTGTGGTGAGGCAACGTGGTAAGGCAAGTTATTTTGAAAGCACACGAGAAACCATCTTACAACACTCTCTCCATCATAAGATCATAACATTCAAATTAAACTGGACGGTATCGATTTCTTCACAATGATTGCGAAGGCAGTGTGGGAAAAATGAACGAAACTAATATCTTCTTTTCTTTAAAAGATTAAAAAAAAAAAAATCAGTGCCAGGAAACAAAATTGAGAAGTGATAAAGAAAATGTTTTCGCTGTGACAAGAATGTCACAAAGATGCCGAGGTATGGCATGACTGACTATTGTAATTCAAGTTCAGTTTTCTCCATTCTTCACATGTTATTTGAAAGACATGTTATCGTAAAAAAAATAAGTCGCCAATTCTGTAAGTGTGAATTTGGCAGAGCCGTTTGTCTGTATTGAATGGAGCGTTCAAGGCAAGCTAAATGTTCCAAGGCAACGTTAGAAAATTCAATAAATGGAATCCCATTTTACGTATATAAAGTGTTATGTGTATAGAATGGAGGCCACAAAAAACAAACAGCTTCGGCGTAAGCCGACAGACACATCCAGTGATACGACAAAGCTAACCATGCTCTAAGACCAAATCTTCTGTGAGGGCAAAGCTGTACTGTGAAGACATATATATGTCGACATGGCGATGTATCTTTAGTCTAGACCTCAGCTGGTAAAGAATTTTTTAAAGAGAAACAATAAAGTAATATGTCAAGTAATAATGTACAGATACGAAAATCAAAGTAATATTTGAGTCAATGATTTAACACAATGGCTTTAAGACAGATGTGTTGTTATGAAGACTCTGGCTACACATAGCAGCTTGTTTCTTAAAGTGTGTCTCTTTAGACCCTAACTTAAGACATTGACTTACAGCTCGTAATATAGCAACAAAACAACTGTCACATAAGCCACTAAATATGGTCTTGAGGCGACCTGTCTCTTCACGGCAGACTCTGCGAGCCGACAGTTTGATTATAAGAAATCTCAATGTCTTTGAGTTCAGTCTCTCGACATCGCTCCTCACTCAGGAAGGCTGGAAGCTAACAGGAGGTTTGCATGTCCACCAACTGTATTGTTCACAGGAGGATCAAGTTTTCTTCTGCTTGCTTTGGTTGGACTCGGCTCGGCTGACGCACGAGATTCAAACACTGGCATTGCCGGTATGTCCATTGTCCACCAGAGGAAGAAAAAAAAACAAACATCTGTTTGCTCTGTCCAGTGAATGGTCTAAAGTGTCATTACGCCTGCAGTCGCAGACTCATGGCAGTTCAACGGGAGAAGAAGCGGCCGATAATGTTGATCTTCTTCTTTCTGAATTTGAGCGCTGAGAAGACGACGTGCTCGAAAACTTTTTTGAGACCATCTCTCCTCTTGGCTGAACACTCGATGTAACAGTCTGCTCCAATGGCGCGGGCCATCGCCTCACCCTCCTCTGGACACACTTCAGCCTCCTGGCCGGTTCTCATGTCGATCTGTGTGCCTACTAAGATCACGGGGCGTCTGCGCTTTGTGTGTTTCTTGATCTCAGGCATCCAAGAATTACAGACGCTGGAGAAAGAATCCCTGTCGCACACTGAGAAACAAAGGACAAGAACCTCGCTCTCTTTGTAGGTGTACGCTCGGATATCTTCAAAGTCACTCTGTGAAAGACACAAAGTAATAATACTGATAAGTAAACAATGTTAGACTTGTTGTGGAAAATTAACAAGAAATTTCTAAATATGGTGAAGTTGAAATACTGCTGATGAATTTTTTTAAATGATGAAAGCCTGCTAAATGTGTTTACAAAACAAACTTAGACATCGGATCAAACTTTTTAATCTCTTCTATTCCCCGACCCCCTCCCGGCTAATGACAAACACATGTCGGCGACAAAGCTGAGCTTTTCTGATAAACGATTTCGAAACATGGACTTAAAAACCGCCTGTAATCTCGCCGAATTACGAAGATGAATAAGCAACATCATGCCCTTGCTGATTAATTACATGTTTACAATGCAACTTCCAGATTCCAGATCCGGTCCAGCTAAATTTGGACACAAGGCCCAGGACGTTTCTTGCCGCGAGATAAGACGATTACAAACCAAAAACCAAATTCCACACATGGCTTTGTTTACGATCTGCCACATTCTTGGCGTTATCAGGAGAATTTATGAGCTGCGCCGGTGGGTCGCATTGAATTCCAAAGACGTAACGCTAGGGAAAATGACCGTCCTCCACATTCCTAAAGGGCACGACCTTTCCGCGAGATAAGTCACAGCTGACCACCCCACCCTGTATGCCAAACTAGTAAACCTAGCGTAGTGAAGTGGTAGCAGTAAACATCGTCAAAGCTATTACAGTAAATGTAGAAGAAGCAATAGAAGTAGTTGTAGTAGAAGTAGTTGTTGTAATAATAGTGGTGGTGGTGGTGGTGGTAGAAGCAGTAGTCATAGGAGTCGTAGTAGTAGTAAGATGTAACAATGACAGTAATGCAAACAGTGCTTACCTGGCCAGCAGTGTCAAAGAGACTGATGATGAAGTCTTGGCCACCAACTTGCAAAGGCACTGAGGAAGAGAAAAACAAAGCATGAATTAATCACTTTGCTGCCACCCAGTATGGTTTCATAATAAAATACTGATAAATTTGATTTTTCTTAATAAAATGTTAAAAATGTTTAATTGCTCTTTGTTAGAAAGAATATCAGTTGATGAAAAAAAAATATGTCCTTGAATTTTGTTTTTCTTGTCCATTTTCTGCTACTGCTGCAGCTGATGCTGTTGCCGTAGCTGCTGTTGCTACTGCTGCTGATATTAATGATGATGATGATCATGAGTGATGAATGATGAACATCGCAGATACTCACCAGGATAGTTATCAAAGACGGTAGCCGTGTAAGTGTCCGTAAAGGACTCCTCTGTGTAGGACAGGGTAAGGCAGGTCTTTCCAACCATGCCGTCACCCACTATTGCACAATGCACGTGCTTGTCAGAGACATCAGCCATCTTCATGACAGATTCGTTGGGCGAGAGTAGATAGAACTCCAAGGCAACTTCTGGAACTAAGTATGAAATGCAGGGTCCTCGTCACTACGACAGTTCCCCAGACACGATGATGAATAAAGTAGAATTGAAAACAAAGAAAACAATACAGCGTAAGCTCAGCTCAGCTGTTGGATGTTGTATTCTGATCAGGTGGGAAATATCAGTGGAATTTACAACCTGGAATCTCCCTTTTATAGTCGGCCCTGGCCAGGATAATACCTAAACGGCGGAAAAAATTGAGCGAAATCGACCAATGAAATCGTTTCGTTCGGAAGGAGACACGCGGCAAAGGACGAGGACAGGCGAAAGGACTTTGCTGGCCGCGGACGGAGAGGGCGCGACCCTGTGGTGCGGGCTGGGAGCTGCGGTGGGCGCAGAAGCAAATCAGAGAGACAGCGACAGGACTGGTGGTGACAGTGGCAGTGGTGAAGGATTGTGACAATAAGTGGGGGGAGGNACTCGGTTCGACTGACATGAGAAAGGATGGTGGCATCATGGTTAGACAGTATGACAAATAAAATCTGACGATATTTCACCTGTCTCTCTCTCTCTCTCTCTCTCTCTCTCTCTCTCTCTCTCTCTCTCTCTCTCTCTCTCTCTCTCTCTCTCTCTCTCTCTCTCTCTCTCTTTAATTTTTCAGTAATTTTTTTTCCTTTTTTACACGCAGAAGGCTACTTGGGAGGAAAGGTGGAAGCGGAAGGTAATACCTAAAGGTGTAAGAAAAAAAAACACAAGACACAGAAAATGTAGTTGAAAAAAATGATGATGATGATGATGATGATGGCAGTGATGTACTGATCTCCCCTCCCTTTTTATATTTCCGTGATGCCAGTTGGCCTGTGTTGTAGTAATCACTCTGTCCATGCTGTATTGGTATTCTGTCAAATGAAGAAGGACTTGTGAAGTCCGAAAATCTGGTACCTATAATTAAATGTTTCAATGCCCAGTTTGCGAGCTTCTCTTCTTTTGAAAATGATGATGATGATGATGATGTTGTTGATGATAATGATAATAATGATGACGATGGCAGTGATTATAATGACGGTAATGATATTCATGGTCATGATGAAAGTGATAAACAGTATAGTGCATAAAATCTCTGTTGAAACAATAAATCGATCAGCGTTTGATCCACTGGAGCTCCAAACTGGCCCTGATTGTTTGAACCAGCCAGCCCTTGTCGTGGTGGATAAACTGGACTAGCCTTGGTTTGTGTGGAAAAGTAGTGGTCATAATAAAAAATAATAGTGCAGTCACATCTGTGTAACAGTAGTTTGCCAGGAGCATGGAAAAATAGTTGCGGTTAAAAGAAGTTGCGATTCTGCAGTGATTTGATAATGTAGACAATGCACTAGTTTGTCGTCTGAAAAGTGTTGTGATTAGGTGGAAAATTGCGATTAAGAGGATTGCAGTTAATGGGTCCTGGAGAGGACTATTATGTGCTAAGGCCGCTACCAGTATGTTCTCCTTTTTCCTTCCCTCAAGTGCCCCGACCCTCCCATGCCTCTAGACTTTTGGGTGATGTTTCGTTTCTCGACGCGACCAAAGCACTACTTTCTGTGGCCTTCTGCGCAACAAGGCCGAAGTAATGGATTGAAATTAGTTTATGAGTTACGTAATAAATAAGTTAATTATCGTTGATTGAGTACACCGATAACTAGGTCACAGAGACTGGATTCCTTATTCTCACAAGTGACAGGATAGCTTTGAACAATAGGGGAGACTAGGGTGGACGAAGGAGGAGAATTTTAAATATGGCGCTAGAAAATAAGTTTGCATGGATGAGAAAGAAAGAAAGAAAGAAAGAAAGAAAGAAAGAAAGAAAGAAAGAAAAAGTTGACTTGGGTAAAGAGGTACGCGCAGGAGTGAGGGGCGAAAAGAGGGTTTCGGGAGACGGCGCATGGAAGGCGGTTCAGCGAAAAGCAGGAAATCAAGTTCTTAGAAGCTGGGCAAAAAAAAAAAAAAAAGAGAGAAAGGGAGGGCGGAAAGACTTTCTTCAAGACCCATTTTACTGAAAAATCTACACACAAAAAATCATTTTATCTTAATCATAGAGATTGGTCTAGACTAGCGTTTGAATGCTTAGCTTCTGAATATCAAGTTAGAGCAGACGACCAAATGTTTCAATGTTCATAGAGTAGAGGAAAATTACAACGATAACAAAGATGAAGACAGTGTTGGTAATGATGCACGAGCAGATGCCCTCTGTTAGTCTAGAGGTGTGACGACATCATTTTTTTGCCAAGATTTTGGATTTCTTGATGAGGTCTCCGAGTTGGGCAATCTCTCTTTGGGACGTTAAAATCACCAAATGTGAGTTAGTCCTTGAGTTATCGCTGTAAATGTTGCATAAATTTTAATAGAAATGTACGCCGTCTTGCTATAGCCACAAGGTCTTTGAATCAGTATAATAGTACCTGAGATGCAGACCAATCTAACCCACACAGATTCACTTTCGGGAAAATCACATTTAAAGTTTTGTGCACATCAAAATTTTCAAAACGTGTGGGTTAGGCAGGTCTACTTCTCAGGTATCCATTTGTCGTACAGCTTCCATTGTAAAAAAATATCATATCAATGGACGATGTCGCCCCTAGCCCGCATGCCAAAAAAAAAATCTCCATTTTTTTAAATTTAAATTTTGTGGGTTAGACAGGTCTGCATACCCCTACCAGCCTCAGCCCACCCATCCCTCCCCGTCACCTCTCCCAACTCCATCCCTCTTCCGCCGTTCACACCCTAAATCTAAAGGTGTGACCCAGGTGATCCTTATGGAGGACACTAATAGCGAAGCGCCGGAAGCTGAGGTCGAAGATAATGCTGGGCAGATCTCTCAGTTTGGTAAAATCAAATGGTCGAAGCTTTTCACACCCCGATCTTGCCTCGACCTACCTTAAGGTTGTGGTTATACCAGCTGGGGCTTTGTCCAACTGAAGCTTTTCTCGC
>JAWQUT010000273.1:120063-146583 GCA_033807755.1 Ellobium chinense
CGCCTTTTATCAACAATAAAATTATCCTCATACCCATCAAAGCAAGTATTCTGCGCACGGTCGTTCCAGCACATCCCTGCCTAAATTTCAACAAGGACAGCTTCTGAGATGCAACCTCTTTATAAAGAAGCTTTGGCAAAAAAAAAAAAATGCTTGTTGATAACTTGTCACGCGGGTACGAGCAACTGTTAATTAAGCCGGATAAACGAATCACGAAGATAGGAAGAAGTAATGATCGATCCTGAGCTCGATCATCAAAACTCGAGTCCATTAATCGAGCCTTCGAAGATCAAGATCGGCTTGACTCCATCTCTTGAGTCGAGCTGCCCAGTCGTTGTCGAAGATGGGCGTCGATACCTAATTTGATTAGTGGATGGAGCTGGAGAAGAGATCTTAACTGACAGTTTGCGTGTTATTAACGTAGAGAATGTCCTATCTATGCTACGCGTAAGAGTGACAGTGTGGGGCCGCACGTACCGTTGTACGTGCCTGCACATAGATAGACACGTAGATCAAGCAAGCAAGCACTGCACACCTGCATACAGACAGACAGACAGACAGACGGACGGACAGACAGACAGACGGACGGACGAACGGACAGACAGACAGACAGAAGACAGACAGACAGACAGACAAACGGACCGACGGACAGACAGACAGATAGTCAGACAGACAACATTTGATCAGCTCTGTCTCTCTCTCTCGGTCTGTCTGTGTATGGTTGTGTATGGTCATCCATTCACTCATTCATTCAAGGCAAATGCCTTTTCCAGTCTGGCATTCCAAATATTTAGTAAATCATGACGCTACAGCTTACACTGGCCAGGCACTGCCTCTATACCGCTGAGCGACCTGGCAAACTCAAGGTACGCAACCATTAAAATTCCAAATTCACTTCTTTCAGTCAAGAGTTATTCTAGGGAAAGACAGGTCAGGAGAGTGTCGGTGGTCATCACTCATCAGTTATGGCTACATCTCTGAATTTTCTTTTTGTTGTTTTTGTTTATTTATTGTATTTTACAATTTTATGTCTGGAATGCTTGTTTGAAACCTGGATTTCTACGACCGACCAAGTTTGCCGCGACCCATTTTGTTTTTCCCTATAAGACTAAGCCAGAGAAGAGTAAATCTTAACTGTCACCCAACAATCAAGTCGTAAAAAGAGACAAATTTAACTTTAAGCTTTGGTTACTTTTTAAGTTTTTCTTCTTCTATTACAAGGCTTTCAACAATGTACACAACATTCCGGTATTTTTGTAATTTACACACTGTAATTATAATTTTCTTCCTCAAGTATTTTAAGTCACTCTTCTTATCAGAGTGGATTTATTTATTTATTTATTTATTTATTTATTTATTTATTTATTTATTTATTTATTTATTTACTTACTCATTTTTTTATTCATTTATAGATTGACAATTCCTTTCAGTCAGAAGCAGACAGGTCAGGGTGAATCGCGTGACGTCACGCTTTTGTGCGCTCTAGTACACATGAAATAACTCTGCTTAAATTTTGATAGTACGGTTTTGTGAATTTTTTTTATTTTTAACACGAAATCCATAACCGAAGATATCTTAAGCTAAACATCACAGTTTCAGTTTATCAGACTTACTCATTGAAGCTAGAGCAGGTTTTCTGTACACCTTCATGTTTTGAGGTAGTTGTTTTGCTTATTGGCGACGAAAAGCTGCTGTTGTTTTTGCCAGCTGCTACTGCTGCTGCTGCTGCTTTTTCTTTTTTTTCTCCTTCTTCTTCTTCTTCTTCTTCTTCTTCTTCTTCTTCTTCTTCTTTTTTGACTTTGTTTTTGTTTACGGCCTGTTCAGTCAGCTATATTGGTGTTATATTATTATTATTATTATTAGAGTACTCTGTTTATACAAATGCAATTTATTATTATTATTATTAATGTTGTTGATGTTGATGTTGTTGTTGTTGTTGTTGTTGTTGTTGTTGTTTTGCTGCTGCTGTTGTTGTTGTTGTTGTTGTTGTTGTTGTTGTTGTTGTTGTTGTTGTTGTTGTTGTTGTTGCTTTTAGCGTCTTAATTCCTCTTCTCTTTATTACCTTGGTTCTCTAACCTGTTTACTCACAATGTTTTGTATTGTTTTACTGCGCTTTTGTAATGTGTCAATGTGACGGACTGCAAAGTGCTTCTCATGCCAAAAGAAAGAAAAGGCTCCTTCCCCAGAGATGTGTCTTGACTAACGTCACAACCCTACCGAAGCCCACCAAAACCTTCCGATTTGATATTTTTCTCTCCAATTAATATTGGCAGCCATAGAAGAAAATCAAAGGTGTACATTTAACACCATCAGAGTGCACCACTTAGAGTATACCAACTGGCATTAAAAACTCTCCATTGTATTGCATTGAAGCATGAGACGGTGTCATCCTAATTTGAGCTCTCCTCCAAATGAGGGTAACATTCAACAAATCACATCATTAAATTTAGAACTGAATCCATGGATTTACTTTATCTGCTCCATTTAATAAACCAAACTCTTGATTTCAGAACTGAATCCATGGAGTTACTTTATCTGCTCCATTTAATAAACCAAACTCTTGAATTCAGAACTGAATACATGAATTTACTTTGTCTGCTCCATTTGATAAACCAAACTCTTGCATTCAGAACTGAATACATGAATTTACTTTGTCTGCTTCATTTGATAAACCAAACTCTTGCATTCAGAACTGAATACATGACTTTACTTTGTCTGCTCCATTTGATGAACCAAACTCTTGAATTCAGACCTGAATACATGAATTTACTTTATCTGCTCCATTTAATAAACCAAACTCTTGCATTCAGAATTGAATACATGAATTTACTTTGTCTGCTCTATTTTATAAACCAAACTCTTGAATTCAAACTGAATACATGGATTTACTTCATCTGCTTCATTTGACAAACCAATTCTTGAAATCGTTACTGAATATTTGCTCCATTCAATAAATCATATTTTGAATTGTGAATTGAATATTTACTGTATCTCTTTCTATGGACAATATTATTATGCTTGTACAAGTTAATGTGTAAAACCATTCATTCCAGTATCAACTTACTTTACCTTACTAGATCATCCAGAATCCTTTATTGTGGGCAGTTGTTTTTTCTTTAATGCCTGTCGGTCCTTATGCTATGCCATAATAGACTGGATTCAGACCAGTGATGCCCAATACCTGAATATTTAGATACTTCAATACTCGGCCTCAATGCTCTTAATATTAAAAGCATCGATTCCATCTTGGGTAGGAATTCTGATCCCTTTCGATACCGTTCAATACTTCTGCAAGGATAGGAAGGTTAAGCCAAACAGACTGTCTCAGCTTACAACGAAGTATCGAAATAGTATCGAAAATCCAAGTATGAGTATTGATACTGGCATTGAAATGGCTGAGTTTTAAAGTATCGAGTTTCAGAAACGATACTGCCCATCATTTAATTCAGATGACACGCCTGACGTTGAAAGCGCACTCTCCAGTCTGGTTTTAGTCTCCTTCAGCTAGATCTATCGTCAATGACCTCTCGTACCTAGAGATCACTTTCTGGTCTGGGCGTCACAAAAGGGCGACATTCTTACCAAAAAGGACGACAGTGTTTTAGTTCATGACGTCATCCTTCGATCGTGTTTGTTTTCGGCTGCAATGTAATCAGCATCGTAAACAGGGATTATTTGTAGCTGGATCACTTTACCTTACAGGAATTAAGACATAAGACTGCCAATTATTCTAGCAAATTGTTACTGATTATGGAATCATACATATAAACGGCTCATTAGCATCAGTGCCAAAAACCCTATCAGTTCTCTGTCGCAATGACACAAGACCAACATTAGTCTATGGCTTCAGCTTCCCTTCTCTCCCCCCCCCCACCTCATACNTTCGGTCAAACCAGTCACAAGTTTGGGGGGAGCTTGCCCCAGCGTCCCTTCCCCTTTTCCTCCGTACCCCACGATGACTATGCTAGATGTTGCGGGGATAAATTTCAGCAGTTACAGTATTTAATCCAAACTCCTACGATCTGTAAATAGCAGTGACTTTCACGCGAATACAAACAAACAAGGAGGCGGTGACGTAACGTAGGTAATGTGTAAGCTGTCTCACAGATTTCCTGTTTGTGTGTTCCATATGTAGTCGATAATTATTATTATATTTGCTCAAGAATCTTTCTATATTATTTTTTTTCGGCTTTTGCGCTTTTACGGGCTTGACACCGCCGTAATATATTGCGAATATATACACCAAGTGATTCAGGTAGGATTAGATGCACCTCTTTTCGGGTATATATTATATTACCCAAGATCCCATTCTTCTGGTATACAGCCGATTGCAAATAGCGTCATGAAACAGAAAATAGTCAGTGGGGCAAAAACGTCAGCATACAAATGCTAGACCCGGTAATGCACTACATCAGATCTATATATTCGTCGTGGCAGTCATTTACACTAGAGTGAGAGATCAAGTGTTCCATTTGACTCTCGACACACCTTTCCTTTTCCATATCTGTGAATTTTTAGACATAGGACTGTATCAGTGAATTTGGACCAGGCTTTGGTTGGTAGAGAGCAGTGACGGTTTGTTAAAGTGGACCTGACGTAGACAGGTTGACCATTTTTGGTAAACTGGGTCATGACCTATTAATGTAAAGTGGGTTTGATAAACTGGGTCATTATGGACGTTGATGTGATGATCACAGCAGTAAACGTTTGGTACATTGGATCATAACGCATTCTGTAGTGACAGACAAGATGGCGGTGACATCTGGTGCTCTAGATCGTTACGCACTCTGATCTTATGACGTCATTGTCTTAAAGGGTTAATGCACTGTGACTATATGATTTCAAATATCAAATCCCTGGACCTGGAAGATAAACAGTGCATGCAGATATGTACTAATGATCAGGACTGTAAACTATTATTTTAAAATGTATCGATCTTTGTGTAACGCTCATGAAATTTCCAGACATTTCCTAAAGCAAAGGTTGGTGAAGACAAAGTGCTTGTTCATTTTTTAATCTATCACCTGTTAACATGCGTCAGAATTGGTCAGCAAATTTAGAAAAAAAAAATATGAGAAAACAAATTGGTCAGAAAATTTAGTCAATGATGAGAAAAATAAGCATCATAACTTATTTGTTTTAGGGCATCTGTAGATCATTACAATGAAATTCATGGTATTTTTCAAAAAATTATGAAATGGGTTCTCATGTTCTTATAAAAGACTCCGCACTAAGAGCGGTCATTGCTTCTGTCATATCCTTGACCTTGCAAAAGTCCCTTTCTGTTGATGTTTAAAGTTCACTCACAGGTTCGAAGGTTTTGCAAAACTGAAACAATGGACTGGTCTCCTGGAGTTTGAGATCGTGAGGTCTGATTGTAATTAAATATTTTCTACGCCATAGAGATTAACGACTTTTATTCTTTTCGTTTGGCGGTGGAAGGGGAAGGGGACTCAGAAATGGTTGGCAGAGCACACCAATTGTCATGCTTATTGCTTGGCAATAAAATAGAATAACATATTCTAATTACAATATAATATAATATAATATAATATAATATAATATAATATAATATAATATAATATAATAATATAATATAACATAACATAATATAATATAATAATATAATATAATATAATATAAACCATTTTTAGCAAGTTGTTAACTGCCGCCGAGTTCACTGTGTTCTGGATCTCAGTCAATATACTGTTGTGGGTTACAGCTACCAAAAATACTCCGACTGATTTCTGCGCTGCTAGCTGTGGACAGTGGTGATCAAGAGTGATCAGGTCATTACGATAGCCTGGTGTTTGTTGTTCCGAACTTTTAACATGTCCGAGATGGTTGTCTACGGTGATCTATCATGTTCGGAGTTTGTAGCCGTTAGAAATATAGCAAAGGGTTGCACTCAGTTTCAATTTCAATTTCAATTCTATTTATTAGCTCTTGCAGAGTTCTGCTCTCAGTCCGCCAATCGTTCCGCCAATCTGCGTGTGTGAATTCGAGGGCTTGTTATCTTGTTTACAGACTTTGCTGGACTTCTGAGGTTTGATCTCTGCCCCTAACCATCAGCATAGGCCCTAGCGAGCACCTTATGGTATTGCATTTGCATCACACATAAACCTAAATCTTAACTTAAACTTTAAAATATTATACTTACACTGCCTAATACTGGCTTCGTACAGACTTGACCTTTTTATTTCCTTCATGGCCAATATCCTGGGACCCTCCCGCATATGCTTGGTTTAGGGTTAGGATTAGGGTTTTCAAAAAAAAGGCGCACACGAGAGAGTTCCTAGACAGTGATAATGACTAGCTACTGTCCGAAGACTACTGTCGTTGCTTTTTTTTTAACATTCACCCTACCCTTAAGAAAGAAAAGAAAGAAAATACAACTTTTATTTATCCAGTAGGGGATTTGATTTACAATGTTTTACAATGTTATACAATTCATTCATAATACATAATATAAAAACATAGAACAATACACAATACATGTATATACATAATATTACAAATGAAATGCATGACAATGTCATAGTTGGTCGCCCGCTGTGCAGCGCCTTGGTCCCCCCAGCTCTAAAGCCAGGTACTCATTTACACCTGAGTCGAGTGGGAAAATGGAAATGAAGTGTCTTTCCCAAGGACTCTACAATGTAAGTTCTCTACAATGTAAAATGTGCGACTCAAACAGTTTCTGAGTACGACTCATAAACAGCACGGCCACGCTGCCTCCCTGTCCCTGACCCTAAAAACAAGCATTAGTCGAGAGAGTCCTGGAACATCGCCCACAAAATTCGCCGAAGATCCGGGTCAACACGAGTTTATTGCAGTGCCCTGAGCAAAAACACAACCCTGTTATGAGTGATATCCTCTCACAAGCAGAGGCGGTTAGAGCGAGCCATCAGTTCGTTGTCATTATTTTTGTCACGTAATTGAAAAGAAGCAAACAATTAGTTTCGGTTGCCGATGCAATCACGATCCCGGATGTGTAGCTAGATTGACTGTAATCCTGACTACATCACCAACTTAAATAAATTGTTACTTTATTTTCTCGAAACCAACATCTAAAATTTTTATAATGAAATGAGTTTTGCTTACACATGTGTTTTTGCTTTTATAGACCGCTCCCAACTGAGATTTAGACCTAAGCGCTCATTGCGAAGCTCTGCCGAGCAATGAGTGTGCTGCTGTAGTTCCCGAGATTGTGATTAGTCCATAAAACATTCCCTTACTCAATCAGTAACTATAAAGAAAGCGCTAATAATTGTTATTATAGATCTTGATTTTGTCTTTTCCTTGGACTGTTTTAAAGCACTGGAAGTCAGGTATGCTATCCATGAAGACTATGGCACCCAGTGGCTCTCGATGTTCACAGTAATTTTTTTCTTAATAGGGATAGTTAGCTCCTTAATGCACCACTACTGAATGTATGAAAATTGGGTGGCGAATAGTAACAAATTGTTGTAGGCCTATGTTACTGAGTATTTAATTAAAACGCCATGGGGTGTGGATAATCTTTTTTGACGAATTGAATGTAGTCTAGCGCGTTTTAAGTGACGTAGTTTTCTAAACATGAATGGGAGAGTTTATTGATGGAGGATGTGGATTTCATTGTACATATCTTCTGTCTGAGTTAAGGGAAACATTTCATACTCAAATGAGCTGGCAGGGATGAGAAATGAAGTCCCATTGTTTTGCCCCCAGTGTTCCAACTGGCGAGATGGGACACAATATCAAGCGTGCAGGAAATAATCTCAGGGTCTTAACATCTACTATTTTCGGATTTCAGATATTGATCACACGGGCTGTGTACAAATACTTAGATATCACATCACTCAGACAACAGCGTCAGGGACAGGATAAAGAGGAAATGCAAACACATTCACGTCTTCGTCCTTCACCTTGTTATTATTGTAATGATAATAATAAAGTGCCCATTGTATTGATCCACAGCAAGCCGTAATTTCATTGGCCACAGTTCTCAATACTGAGGATTTGATTGGCCGAGCCCAAAACAGCTGGCCAGCCCGGAAGTAGGGAATCCCCTGATAAGTGATAGCTTGCTTGTTGTTATTAATCTAAACATCCAGACGTCCACGGTCCCTGTTTCCCAACAGAGTTCCGTGTTTTCCAATCACGGATTACAACCCCTCGTATTCAGTGCGGAAATGTCTGCTATGGCGGAACTGTCAATAATATGGGTGAACATGCAGTCACATGAAGGCTTATAACCAGCAATGTGTAGGCCTTATATTCTGGGATCGGGGGTTGGAGCGAAGGAGAGACTTGGTAAAGAGGTAGGGAGCGAGAGAAAAGAGTAAGAGAAGATGAAGATCAACTGAGTGAGATCCCTAGATCCAAGCTTAACCTCATTGCTATGTCCTGTTTTTCAAGTAATAATGTCAATAAATTATCATGAGCTCTTGCACCTGTATGAAGATTTGTTTGAGTTAAGGTTTTAAAGCGTGTCAGCACGATTACGGCCATATTGCGAGTCTGTACGCAGGGGTGGTTCATTATACAGGAAAGAAGGCGTAGAGGATACAGAAGCCTAATCCGATTTCCCCTTTGAGCCAATGAACTGTTTTCTCTATTGTCACTTACTAGAAATTCTACAATCTCTAAATCTTCTTTGATAGATTGCATAATTCAATGAGCTTATTAAAAATAATGTTTGAAATAAGGGTCTTTCGTTTCATTTTCGAGCTACGAACCAATACATCGAAAGGAAGAAGATGAAGCTAACTAGTTTCCTTAATGACAAAGTGTTCCGCACAGAATGTCACACCGAAACCGAAGTGAATGACCCAAACTTTACGTTTAGATTACAAAATCAGGAGAGAATGCAAACTTATTCGCAGGTAGGTTCGCAAATCTAGGGCCGATTCTCCATAATTTTTTACTGTCTTCCCAAGGCATATGATAACATGCTATTTTAATCCAATAAGAAGTCTGACAGTAATCTAGAAGTACGGCAAGTGCGATGCTGGAAAGCTACTTGCAAGAGTACAATTGCGTCCAAGTGTTGTTTGGACTAAAGGATTAGGACATACTTGTACGTCAAAAGTAGCGAAGGGGTTAAATAGTTGTGTACTTCTCTACAAGGGTGAAACTCATTAGAGGTTGCAGGAGCCAAATTATAAATGTCTGTTTGAGTCATTTAATAACATTTTTTTCCTCGGACCACAGAAACATTTCGAGATGGCCAAGGCTGGTCCCCAAGTTCGGTGCCATCACAGCACTCAAATTATATACGTTTACAAAAAAAAAGGGNNGGGGGGGGGGACTTCATTTTGGATTTTTCACAATTTTAATCCAAAGGACAGAATGGACTCTGCTAATCAATTTTTTTTTGTTATTAATTAAGCTCCTGCAACCTAAGCGGAGTGAGAAAAGGGGAAGGAGAATGGGAAGGACTCCTACAAATCAACGACGCTCCTGAGCCAGACTGATGCCTGTTCAAAGTCCAAGCTAGAGTCAATTTGCCCCAAGCAGATATCTAATTATTACACAATTCAAGATTTTTTTTTTCAAGGGCGAAAGAAGTGACAAAAGATAAAGGGAAGAAAGAGAAAGTGAGATAGATAGAGAGAAAGTCCAGTTTTCTTATCACCTCCATGTTCCTGTCATTATCAAGACCAGACTGTTCGTCTGATCACGATGCAGGCCTACTTCGTGAGCTCACATCTTCAGATATCACACCGGATCGATCAAACTTTACATTATCAACATTCTTAACGGTCCCGAATCAAAAGGAGAGGTGATGTCAGAGAGGAGGCTCGTGGTACCTAATGTCAGTACCAAGCTGTGATGGACGCTCTTGGACCTGTTGAGGAATGTCAAATTTACCAACAGAGCAAACTTGAAGGCATGACAGGGAACGAAAAAGAAGAACGGGTGTGCGTGTTTGAAAGGAATTTGTCATAAATTTTTGGGCGATAAGCTCCCTCTCCCTCACCATAATCTTTTTTTTTTTCTTCTTCCCATTAAAAGATAGCGCAAAGCAAGCACTATACTCGCCATGGAAGAAAAACTTCCCACATCAATGTAGGATTTGAAGAATTCTACACCTCATTTACAAGGCCCAGAAGAAGAAAAAAGCAACAGGTGTCAAGACCTTAGGAAACCTGAAGAGTCCAGTATACTGGAAACCAACCATGGTTGAACAGAACTGAGATATATAAACGCAGTTCATGAACTTAACTTCAGTTCACGTGAATTTGATCTGAGCTTTATAGTTATTTTGGGTCTGGATCTGAACTGAAGCTATTTTAGATGCTTGTCTGAACTTTAATTTTCTACTTATTTTTCATTTCATTTCACATGTACCTCAAAAATCAGAACCGAATGCCAATTTCAAAACCAAAAGGAACTAATATGATCTGGAAACCACTCAATCTTCAAGAAACTAATCTAAACTTGATCTTAGAGCTTTTTTTCTTTTTGTGAACTGAACTTGATCTTAACTGACTTTTTTTGTGACCTTGCCCAACCCCGAAATCAACCCTCTAAAAGTATATGACATCATGAGTTGTTGTTTTTTTTTAATAATGAGCACCTTCTCTAACATAATTACTTCTGCCGTCTAATGACACAAAAGCACATAATAATTTTCTACTGCGTATGTGCCTTTTTCTTAAAAAAAAACGGCAGACATGGCCCCTTATCATCGCTAATGAGTGATGCCCCCATTATCAGCAATGGCATGATCAGTGATCTAATTAATAGCCTCAAGAACAGTTCAGTGTGAACGACCTTGCAAGAGAGCAACGGAAGCAGATCATCATTTCATAATGATTGATGAGAGAGGATGATTACACTGCTGGATCAGTACTCTTTCTCGCAGTGCAAGAGGCGTAAGCATGATATAGGCGTTTAGACAGACAGACAGACTGAATGACAGACAGGTAAGGAGATACTCAGACACACTGACACGCTGACAGACAGACAGACAGACAGACAGACAGACAGACAGACAGACGGACGGACGGATAGATAGGCAGATACACAGACGTGCCAAGACAAATAGATAGACACACACACACACACACACACACACACACACACACACACACGCATACATATGAAGGAAAACTTCTCTACTAGACTAGTTTACAACATTTTATTTCTTGGTACAGGTTTGTTGACAAATCGCATTTTCAGACTTGAGAATAAATCCGCTTTTAAGCTTCCTCATGCGTAAACCCCGAGTCTTATCTAGCCTAGAACACTTATCCTTATATCAGTTGTTACACCCTGACATTTGCTGGCAGGGCTCAAAAAAAGGGGGAGATTTTATATATAAGCGGATGAATAGGATCAAATACAGTGAATGATTTGGCCAGTTACATGTGCCAAATACTTCAGGATGAAATAGATATAGAGCTATGTGTGAGTGACCTCAAATTCACACGGTGAGCAGGTGCATGGGGTGAGGATAACAGCTCGCACAAGATCATCTGAGGCCAGATCACGTGTGGCAAACTACATGAACTCAGTGGAAAAAGTGGGCTGAATTCTCTCATTACAGAAGGCCTGGAGGCATCGAAAACAGGTGTGCTTCACAGTTCACAGTACGTCATAGCCTCAAACATCAGGTGGTTTAGACCTTGTTTACTAACTTTCCTCCAACAAAGTTTACTTCCAGTGTGAACAAAATATAAATGTAAATAAAAGTATGAAATTGTCATAAAATCTATCTTTCCGAAAGTAAAAGATGCATTCGCTAATAAAAATCTATGTAACAGATCATATCAGTCAGTCATATTATTTCTCTGACAATAGAAAGATAGAAAGCGGACGTAAAATGGTTGTTGGAGTTGTGGCTTGTGACGCCCGGATGTCCATGCTTGCTTTATAATCTGAGCGTAGTCTATGATATATATGTTTACTAAATCTGGGCCAAAGACTAATCACAATACATGTATAATACAGTAACATTTATAATATTCGGTCTTACTAGAATATCTTCGCTCATCTGTCTGTCTGTCTGTATGTCTATCTGTCTGTCTGTCTAGCTGGCTGGCTGGCTAGCTGGCTGGCTGGCTGGCTGGCTGGCTAGCTGGCTGGCTGGCTGGCAGGCAGGCAGGCAGGCAGACTGGCTGGCTGGCTGGCTGGCTGACTGACTATCTGACTGGCTGACTGTCTAACTGACGAGTTAGCTGGCTGGCTGGCTGGCTGGCTGGCTGCCGAATTCGTTTGCTTATATCTCTCCTTCTGCCCCTGCGACTGCACAGTTGAGAGTTTGTATATTCAAGATAGAATCTCTACCCATCATAACAATTACATTTACTCTGCATGTTGAACGCTGTTAAGGGTACATTCAGCACCAATGCACTGCTGGTGTAATTCTTACGATGGTAAGAGATCTCACCCTCATTGTGCAAGCTCTCATTGGCTCTCAATTACCTCTGTCTCACTGTGGCACTAACGATCAGATTCTGTGACCTAGTTTTGTCTCATTTAGAAGAATGCAACCTGAAAGCGTCAGAGTGGGCTGGACCCGAAGATGGTGGGATGGTTGTTATCAACAAGTTTAACAAGTTTATTGGGAATAAGCCCAGACCACAGCCGTGGCACATGGGCAAAATACAGTATGCAACGGGACAGCACATGGACATTTTAAGCACTACAGCTACTAACTTCACCCATGTTCACAATGCATTGTTACATTCACGTGCATTCACAACGTTCTCATACATTTCACATTTAACAATAGCATGTAACACTCACTTTTACTAGTAATCACTCTGAGTACACATATTATAGATCTAACTGAAGCGGAGATATTGTAGTTTCAGCGCCAGAAATGTCATGCCTTACACCTACATCACTCGGATAAGATAAACATTTATAGCNCATAATAAGATATACATTACGTATAGCGCCAAAAGGGGGTGTCAAAATGCATGCTGATTTCTGATGTTGTAAGGAAAAGAGTAGACTATACAATTACAGCGCGAAAAGGACGGAGCCAAATACCTCCGTTGCCTAGACTTTATTTGCAAGGTTTTTAGTTCAGTTTCAAGTATTGATCATAATCAACTTCATCATCATCCTCTAAATCCTGTATCCACCTCCCCAGTTGGTGAGCAGGGGAAAACAGAGTTATTCTACGTTGTCTACAATATCTCTGGCAAATGGGAAAGGCCACGAATACTTAATAAATCAAGAGAAACACGAAATAAAACCCCGCCCTCCTATTTTCGCGGAAACTGTTTGTATTTGGCGCTGTTAATGTATATTGCTCCGCCCAATTTCGCTGAAATTGTATGTTTTGGCACACTAAATATATATCTGTTTTGCTGTAACAGTATATAATTTCGCGGAAACTACATATACTAGGGAATACACAATGGGTTGCCCAACGCCTAAAATTTTTCAATCTCTTCCAGACTTAGTCACCGCGAACTCTGATTTGGTCCCCAGTTTTTCATCAGGCTGGTTTTGACCGCGTGCTATTACAGAACTTTAACACATTTTTACATCTAAAAGGCTCAAATTCTACCTGAAACTTTAAAACTGGATGCTTCATTTAAATCACAGGTCATTTTACATATTTCTACACTCTGACACTGGCTGGCCGAGCCCCCAAAAAGAGCAATTTTATATAGTAACGGATTAATCTGCTTGTACAAAATGAGCGCTAAAAGCCTTCTACTAGGTGCCCGAAACCCACACTATCGAGACCATTGCGTTTCCCTCTCTTGGGCGTACACAGGAAAATAAGTGTTTTGGTACACTCTGAATTTTGACGTCAGAGCGAAGAGAGAAGTAAAAATTACAGGCTGTCTGCCTATTCGTGAAGTCTATAGGATACGGCTAAAGCATAATATTATTGCAAACATAAGAAAAAAAAATGAAAATAGGACTTTATTTACCCCGTAGGGAAATTGTTTTACAATGTCATACAGTGTTATACATCTCATCCATGATACAAACACATATAACAATACACACCATACATGTACATATATAATATTACAAATGAAATGCAGAACAAAGTCATTGATGGTCACCAGCGGTACAGCGCCCTGGTCCCCGCTCTAAAGCCAGGTACTCATTTACCACTGAGTCGAGTGAGCAAATGGAAGTGAAGTGTCTTTCCCAATGACACTACAACGTAAACGGCTCAGCTCGGGAGTCAAATGCCTATGGTCATGAAAAATGGGTTCTAATAGAAATGCCTATGGTCGGGGAAAATCAGTTCTAAAATATATGCCTGTGGTCGTAAAAAAATCAGTTCTAATAGAAATGGCTATGGTTGTGACAAATCAGCTCTAACAGAAGTGCCTATGGTCGTGAAAAATCATTTCATTTACGACGAGAAGGTAAATTTTTAGCCATGAACTTTTGAACTGGTCATAAGGAAACGAAGATACCTAGATCTAAACAAATCAGAAGAAATTTTCTGAATTCACCATGCACTTAAAGGTCACCACTGTATTTCAAAATAAATGACAATTATATCTTTATTTTTCACAGCTCTCGAGACTGACGAGCACGTACACGTTATTGGTTACATAATTACTGGCTCTGGTAATAAACAGGTCGATCGTTAAATTACTTGAAACCTTGACATCCTACTGCAAGGTGGATTTCACTTACATTACACAGATAGATTTTCTTGCCTCCATGTTCTGCCTTTTTATTACCCTCAGTAAAGTTGTGAATTAGCCAAGTGGTTTTTTTTTCGCTATTGGCTATGTAAGCAGCTTTTGCTTCTGGTACTGACTTGCCATGGTGTCTCGATCCAAAATATCTACCATATCGTCGGTCTTTCGCATAGGTCAGGCCACGTTTATAGATGATGTATAGTCAGCCTGCCCGGTTGTATGAGAAGACCGTTGATACCTTTTTAGCTCTTCCTCCAAATTTTGATACACAAACATTTGCTCTAAGATTAATTAGGTTTGGAGAACTTTGGCAGCAAATAAGACTATTACTGATTTAAGAAGTACGATCTTAAATATACGCGAGAAGAAGCAAGAATGACAGGATGGTGCTGAAGAGTGCTATGCGCGTACGTTTTCTGAAATTACACGCACATTCCATATTGTCACAGTTTGCTTCAAAGTTATGAACAAAATTTTATCTCATTTAGCATATTTTGACCCAGTTTGGGATAAACGGCCCTTGATATAAGTCAGAAGAACCAAAAATTGAGAGCTTAGGTATACACGTAAAGATCTCTGACCACCGAACGATTTACCTTAATTCTGCATGTTAAACGATAAGGGTGTCTTCAGCAGCGATACAGTAATGTAATTCCTATGATGGTAATAAACCTCATCGTCAATGTTCAAGCGCAATGTTCAAATGACATGGTGGTGGTTGAAGAGTCTGCCTTCAGTTCTATGCACGACTATGCAGGAAGGCTACTAGGGGCTGTGAGTCTTCGTGTGTGAATAAATTTCAATTTTCGATGAACAGATTACAATCTTGTAATGAGACTGGGGCCTTTTCTCCTCCATAGGCTGTATGAACATTTTGAGCTGCCCCAAGCAAGCCTACTGAAACTTTGAGCTTGGTTCTATTTGTAAACACATCCTACCTTTTTCACCCCTTCCTCTTCCACCTCAGCACACCCTTGACCAGACACTCCTGACAGTTCTAGCCCAGGGCTAAATAGGGCCTGGCAAAATAAAGTAAAATGGACAGTTTCCACTGAATCAAGATTTGTCCCCTGGTACCCTTACCATTGGAAGCAGGGCATGCCGAAAGAGGGAAAAGTGGAGGGCAAATGTAACCCTTTAGCTGTAGGACATAATAGTGAAAGTAAAATTACAGGCCTGTAACCTTACAATATATTTGCAGACTGAACAAGAGACAACCCCAGACTCTGGACCATTGTTCTGTCGTGTCTTGTTTACTTGGAATGTCACATCCCTTCTCTGCTCAGTTGAAGGACCCAGCGCCCCTGGCTGAATTCTTACGCGTAAACAGTGATTGCTTATGGTTCTTGGCGCCTATTAGAAGGGCAAATAACTCATTTTGTGCAGGCCAATTAATCCGCTAATATATAAAATCCCCCTTTTTGGGGCCCTACCAGCCAGTGTCAGGGTGTAGAAATATGTAAAACGACCTGTGATCTAAATAAAGCATCCAATTTTAAACTCTAAAGCTTCAGGTACAATGTGAACCTCCTCGATAAAAAAAATAAAGTGCGTCAAATGAAATATTGGGGACCAAATCAGAATTTGAAGTGACCTTTTTGAAAGAGATTTGTGAAAGGTTTTGGGCGTTTACCCCCCCCCCCCNCCCCCCCCCCCCCCTTTTTTTTCCGCTTAAAAGATCAGGCAAAAAAAGGTACTAACCTCCATGGGAGAAATATCCTGAAATCACAAGGTATTTGTAGAATAACTCAAAATGTTAATAGGGCCGAAAGAAGAGAAAACAATAGGTTCCAATAACCTTAAGCAGCGTGCAGAAAGGATTTTGAGATAGCTCTGTGGGAGTATAGGGTCCTGGGAACATAGAGTTATGGAGACAAATATCTTATTCTGACGAATTGAGAGGTGAGAAAGGGAGAAGCTTTCCGAATACCTTCTCTCATCATCCCACCTCACTCCCCTTTGCCCCGACTCTTGGCAACGCTTACATTCCACTAAACCTCAAAAGTCGTTTTTTTTTAAAACCTAAGTCCTTTGTCTCGACTTTTGGGTTCTCTTATATTTCCTGAACTTCAAAAGTCGTTTCAAAGTCTATGAGCCACAGCATCTATATAGAACAGTTTTGGTCTAAGAAATTTGAATATGTGAACAAGAGATCTACATTATTCAATGGTTTTGAATGCAAGAGCATTACCAAAACATCCATGTAGAATGAAAGCGTAGGTTTTCGCTGTATTTCGAACAAACGCCTTAGATAACGTGTGTTTCCATCAGAAGATATTGCGATAATTCAAAAAAAGAAAGTCATTATTTTCAATGCAATGTTAACCTCAGTCACTGTAAATGCAAACGCCAATGTTGGGGACGCCAAAAGTTTGCCCGAATTCTAAGGAACAATTACAACAATTTACGAAGCCCTCGAAGGTAATGCTGTCCTTGATATGTCTTCATAATTATGTGAGTGAGTGAGAGAGAGTGTGTGTGTGTGTGTGTGTGTGTGTGTGTGNGGGTTTGGCATAAGGGTTCCTTGTTGTCTAGCTTAAGAGTTCCATCACTGAATTTCCGAGAATCGGAGCATTTAATGATGAAATAGAAAGCGGGTAGATGATAAAAGAATGCTAACAAAATAAAAGTGCGATGGAGGAGGGGAGAGGAATGCTTGGATGAGAGAGAGAGAAAGAAAGAAAGAAAGAAAGAAAGAAAGAAAGAAAGAAAGAAAGAAACAAACAAACAAACAAACAAACAAACAAACAAACAAAACGAAAGAAAGAAAGAGGGCCGGTGAGGAACGAACTCGTGACCTCTGCGCCGACAGTTCACAAAAGCGAAATTATAACCTGATTCACTGCGGAGACAATAGCTGTGATAAATGAAGACATTAAGAAATTTTCTGCCAAAGTGCACATATTATTTCAACTGAGGACACAGTTAACTGTGATTCTGAATAACTGACAACTACGAGTATACAAACGGTGAGTCCTTGAACAGCTATTCAAGACTTCTATCTCTTTTTTATCAACAGATAGTGACGTACTTGCATTGTTTGACAATTATGGAATAATGATAATCGACAGTTGAAAAGCTCAGATTATCATGGACGAAAAGAAAAAAATGCATCAGTCTTGACGGAAGCACATCATGAGAGAAAATTATTTAAATGCAGTGGGAAGGAGACAATCAAAATTCACAGGTCTTGTAACGAGAAGACAGTCGCTAGAACATTTGGTAACAATTAGAAAACTTAATGGGAAAGGAAGCAGGGGAAGACAGATTGAAGATTCTGGATAAAAGTACAAGTTGAATGGGGACGCAAAGCATTGGTGGAAAGCCATGATAGCTTACGTCAGTCGGTACGAGAAGAAGAATGAGATTGTGTTTCCTTTAAACAGTCCCCTATGACTTGGGATCGTCCACAGGCATTATCACTGTGTAGGAATTGTCCCATATCGTCAAGCTCATTCCACATTCGCTTAAATCATTTTTTTTATAAGATATTTAGCGCCTTCAACCTGTTGCTCAAAGCAAAACAGTGAGGTAGATGTTGTTTAGTTTTAAAAGTTGGACATAGTAATGAGTCAAAACTCTACATTTGTTTTAATAGGAAAACGACGGTAAATGGAAGATCATCAAAAAAAACATAAACAACTCAAATCATCATTCCCTACTTCATGTATGAGCTGTGCTGCACTTGTTCAGAAAAAAAATCCATTAGGATTAATAAATTTTATCTTATCATAAACTGACTAGGGTGAATGTGGAATGAGCGTGATAATATGAGCTTTTACATTTTAAATCCTGGCCCTTACCCTAAATCAACCTCTGGGAGGGAGTGTCTGGAATATTGTCTATGAAGGAGGTTAATCAGCCAGCTGCTGTACGCGGTGTCAATGTCTTTCTCATGATCAAGCGTGGTGCCGGTACTGGTTTTGCCAGTGGTCACATGGACCACTCCACTTTATTTCCCGAAGACCTAAAGTTGCCAATGTATTTTTTTTTCCACTGTAACTATTGGCCACATAAGGATTTACACCCTTCATTAACTTATCAAGAGGTCCCATGCAAAGTATTCTCCATACATATTATTTCATTCTTCCTCCAGAGTTTGATAAATAGTAAAATGCTCCAAGACCAGTTAGATTTTGAGAACTTTGGAAATGAACCAGGCTACCTAATAATTTAGGCCTTTTCACACAGTACACGTGATAGCCTTACTCACGTTGCAAGAAATTTCGGTCAATCTACGCCTTCGAAATTCAAATCCAATTTCTTTCCCCGCTCTCCATTGGCCAATTTCCTGATTTTATGGGGACTATTTAAAATTGCCTATCCTTATGTCAGGTGCTACTGGCATCTTCACACCTAAAGGAAACACAACCCCATTCTTCTTCTCGCACCGACTGACGTAAGCTATCATGGCTTTCCACTTCTGTCTATCAGCTGTGCACCTCTACACTTATCCAGTGCTCTCTGCTTCCATCCACCTTGCCAGTCCTTCGACAATTTTCTCTCAATATCTTTCTCTGTTTCCTTGAGTTGCAGGAGCCAAATCGTAAAAGCCTTTTTGAGGCATTTAATAAAATTTTGTTCTCGAATTACAGGAACATTCCGAGATGATCAATGCTAGTCCTAAGGTCAGGCGCCATCACAATGTTTAAATTATAGACTGTTATATACTCATTTAGATTTATCAATTTAGATGAATAAAGGGTTAAAAGTTTGGTCTTCTTTTGCAGCCTACAGGTCCGCAATAATGAAATCCGCTGAAGTCATTGGGTAACACAGCCTGCAGCAAATTTTTTTTTTTTTTTTGCAAATTCAAGACCGAATTTGAACACTTTTGCGGCTCGGGTTCATCTTATACGATTATTTCTACACAAAGGTCAGATTTTATACTCGGCTATTATTGATTCTGACAGTCCAATATTTTTTACCTGTTAGGCTCCTGCAATCTTTATATGAGCCACTTTGGTCGCATCAAAAACAGTGGACCGGCCACCAACACTGATCACAAGTGCTGTGTCAGAACCATGGGAACCCAACCACTCAGCTGAAATTTCAAACGATGAGGATTGTGAGCAGATGTTCCTGTAAAGCAGAGGTTCTCAATCTGTCATAGCCCAGGTATTCGCGACCAGACAATTCCACGTACCATTCCTGTTTCAAAAATCACTCATGTGGTCGTAGTAGCAAATAAAATAAGGTCGGTCAGTCTGAGGTCTATTACACAATGGACTCTAGATTTGCGGAGTTAGCTCAATAAATCTCGCATCCACATTAGTATTTATAAATTCTTACTTCTCTTCACATTATATTATTATAATATATTATATTATATTATATTACATTATATTATATTATATTATATTATATTATATTATATTATATTATATTATATTATATATTACATGGAAATGTCTAAGAGAAAATTGAAGAGACACAATTGCTGGAATGTGTCTTTCGCTAACCAGTTCTGCACAACTCCTTCACCTATCCCCTCACACCTTCCCTCGTCCCCGTCCCCCCAAAAAAGTAAACAAAAGGTATGTCAGAAATATTTTGATTCCTACCTTGTTGACGTAACCCCATGAAATTTGCCCTGATGATCTCGAGTGTACTGTGTATGCGCCCTCTCCCCCTCCAGGTTGATCCAGGTTGAGAACCACTATTGCAAAACCTTTTAGTGACTTCTGCACTCTTGTGAGCCTGGGGTCATCGGAAATAATATGTCTTTGGGCCCAGTATGAGGTGGAATAGTTTCACGTCGGTGCTCATTGGATTTACGTACATGCATAACTAAACAGAATGACCAAGGACACAGGACGGCTGTAAGCAATGAGATCTTGGTACTGTTTCATCACTACGCATAAGGCGATTTGAGGTCAGTTATAGATTTTCCAGGAAACATGACTTGGTCGGTCCGGAAGCGTGGACAAAAATGTAGCGTTTTGGACAGGAGCTCCGTTCACCCTGTGATTTTCATGTAATCAGTTCGGTATTCCAACGCCTGACATGAAAATGTTCTTAATTTTTCGACTTATCAGGATACAATAAAGGAGAGCCGATTCTTTTAACATCAAAGTGCATTCTGTAATCTCCCCATAAAACTACATTTTGATAAGACAAGATAAGAATGTCTTTATTATCTAAGAGATGTAAAATTGGCTTCGTTGCAGTATACAGTATACACAGTAATGATTATAGCACTACTAATATAAGATCACTACAGAACAAAAGACAACTGAGAAAATGTATGTATTACGTAATCTTTTATACAGATGATTTTTAAGCTCATTAACAAGACCTAGCACTCAGGAAACAAAATCTTGATTGAGAAGTCGAAGCCTTCTATAGTAAGGAAGAAATATCTCCGTCCGTGTATTTGTATAATGTTCTATTCTACATACTGTAGATCTATATGAGATTTGGAGAGAAATGGGAGCGAATATCATCATTTCATAAGATACTGAATTTCTCATAATATGTAATCTGTTTGTTACGCCTAAAATTTTTGGCCTCGTATGTTAGTTTACTTTCAATCTACTGTCATGACCACTCCAATGTTTCACAGCTCACAATGCATACGGCACGTTATCCCGTCCGCCATTGAGCGAGCGCGAATTCGATATGAGGGAGGTCAGCTTCTCGATTTTGTTTACGAAATCTGCCATACTTCCGGGCTTTGACCCCTGCCCTTAATCATAGAGACATGCCGTTGGGAGAGTCCCATGATATTGCTCTTAAATCATGCATAAACCTACAATTTAACTTAAAGTATAGACTTGCAGTCTGACAATGGCGCAGCATACACAGGACTGCGTGACTTCCTTCATGCGCAGTATCCTGGGATCTCCCACCTAGTGTTTTATTTGGGGTTAGGGATAGGATCAGAGATGAGATAGCACGCAAGAGACAGTTCCTAGACAATGATAATGTCTAAAGGTGGTCGCAAGGTTGCTTTTGTCTCCCTTAACCCAACCCCTAACCCTAATTTTCAGCACCAGATGGAAGAATCCCGGGATATTGCCAACGAAATTTGCCGGACTTCCTGGTTCAACTTGCCACAATGATGTAGAGCTAGTATAAACTGTATTACATCAGTACATATTGGCATGCATTTTTTTTTAAAATCTGGAAATGAAGAATATTGTGCAAATTGAGAGACTGGCAGAGAATGAGAAAGAGAGAGATAAATAGAGAGAGACGATCAATGAAAGAAATAGCGTACAGACGGAGATATAGACGCATTAGTCCTAACGCCACATAATGTCGAAGCTGCTGAAGTCTGAAGTGCGTACACTGTTGCAAAAAGGCTTCTTGGCGGGTCAGAAGCAAACATCCCTGTCCCACACTGTCGAGCCATTGTTGTTTACTGACATCAGCATCGCCCACAGAATGACCCTATCTTGTTAAAAGCAATTTGACGAACGAAGTCTACATCCTTGTAGTGCTGGGCGATACCTGGAAGTTTTAGTATTCAATATTACTGATTATCCATGGAGTAATAATCGAATGGTGGGGAGGAAGGAGCTCACCTGCTGAGTAGGCCTAGATGTAAGGATTGGTGAAGACGGGGGAGAAATAACCCGAAAATGGAGATAAGAATGTGGTTTTAGCACGTAGCATATTCTAGAAGTTTGTTTCTCTTCCAGTTTATCACTGTTTCTCCTAGCTGTGGAGTAAATGGACAGTAGTCAAGTAATCAAAAAGTAGTCTTTTCTGAGGATTTTTTTTATCAGTAATCGTGATAATCATTTACTTTATTCGATTACGCCCACTACAACATCCTTGTCGCTATCTAGGGAAATCAAACAGGGCTGCAGGGTAATTATTCATAGTCCTTTCATTGACATCAGCGCTAAGACCTATTTCATAGTTTCAGACGACATAAGTACAAGACGTTTTCATACTTTTTTGTTTTAAGGGCAAAGACGTCACCAGGGAAATTAAACTACCAAACTTTGGAATAAATTGACGAATTAATTATAGTTTCGACATCCCAGTTGATATACATATAGACCTTGACCTAGTAGAGTTTAAAATCACGCTTCTTCCTCGTTTATCAGGCCCGGTGTGACATTTTCAAGAGCAGGACGTGCTGAAAGGATCCCTACAACCAGGAAACAATACGTACAATTAGTAGAGCGACTCATCGCTGGGTCATGAATGGGGGAAGAAGGCACATAATTATGGAGTTATCATAAGTGCAGTGTGTTGTTTAGGGAAACAAGTATCAAGTAACAAGACAAACTCATCGGCTTTTGCATACAAGTTGTCCGTTGAGTTGGCTTCACTTTTGGAATGGAAGGCAAAAATTTGGATGCCGTTATTCAGTTTTGTTCATTGAATTAATATTGACCTTGATCTTGACGTGTATAATTCTACGTGGATCCAGTCAAGAAATTTTATAGGATGTAAAGTAAAGATTATAACTCATGTACATTGTAAAGCTTTCGCTAGCTGACTTTCACCTGACCTTGATTTTCGCATAACATTTAATAAATTCATTTTCGCGTTTGCGTCCGCATATCCAGCGCCGGTGTGACAAACTCAAGTGTAAGAAATGTTAGAAGGATCCCTACAACCAGATAACAACAGGGAAACCAAAATACCAAACTATTAGTAGAATGACTCTTCACTGGATCATTTACTGCCTCTACGTATGGAGTGGTCCAAAGTGCAAAATTTTGCTCTCGGAAATAAGTATCAAATAACACGACAACCTCATCAGCTTTTGCGTGCAATCTGTGTCGTTAGGCTGGCTTCAGTTCTGGAAGAGACCAGTTTTCGTATCTAATTCTACGTGGATCCAGTCAAGATAGAAGGATGATGCAAAACCATTGATGCCATTGACCTGTTTTATTCCTTGAATTAGTACTGACCTTGGCCTTGGCTGTGTATGTGGTTCCATTTGGGTCATATTTATGTGCTGGAGTTTCGACTGTAGGCCACGATCTTTTTTGGCCTAATTTTCGCATTTAAGTTTATTTTAAAAATGACACCTTACTTTTTTTCTTGAAGACCATATGTCAAAGTTTGCAAAAAGCAAAAGGTGTCAAAAAATAGCTTTCACTTTCTGTTCCCATATTCTTACATATGACCCTACACTTCCAATCCGTCCATTATTCAAAGTATACAGACGCTCCCACTCTCAAGCTGAATGTATCCGTTCACTTATTGGCAGAGTTGCCGCCTCTAGGGATTTTCAACCACGACAAGGGAACCTGCTTTTCGTGGAATGTAGGAAAAGCCTGCGAGTAAAACTGTAAAATGTAATGGGAAAATATCTGTTCTCTAGTTGTTTTTTTCTCTACTTGCCCGGAAGAAAAAAACAAAGGCCTTATTTCACAAAATTAGGGTTTAATTAAATTTTTGGTCGGTTTCTCTTATTTCTTGCTGCTCACAACTAGCTAGATCATTGTACAGTTTGAGCCACATGAAAAGCACAGTTGCCAGTTTTGTAAAAAAAATATAGTGCCATATTTTCCGAAATCTGACGATTTTGATAAGTATTCGGCGACGAAATATCGCACCTGTAGCTATTTGTAATGTTAATTGACATTTGCATTTTTTTTCATAATTTTTAGGGTCCTCGGCTCGACTCCATATCATTGATTTAGCTTAAAGAACAAGAATTTGCTGCTCGTGTGACTGGAAACCGGATAGTGAGAACTAAATGAATGGCCAATTATTTACTTATCGTGCAGGGAAATGTACAAAAAAAAATCACCTTCGCTGCAGGGTAAAAGCAACAGTCCAGTGTGTAACATCGACTGCTCAGCTCGGCACTGCCTCTGAGTTCGGTTTGGATCGCTTCAGTCAGCCTATTCCCAGCTTTACAGATGCTGCTCTTCTTTGTCAGTACCGTCGACTCCACTTAATCGTCCTCCGCTTAATCGCCTCTTCCGCTTATTCGCAACTTTCCCCAGGAAACCGAATTTTTCCTTTTAAGTCACAAGATAATCGCAACTTACTCCGGATAATCGCAACTTTTCAGCAGCCATTAAAAAAAAAATAATGGTTGAAGGATTACAACTGATAAATAAATATTTACACTGACGACTGAAACTGCGCGACGGAGGGTAGACCCACCCGTCCTCACCACTTTCCCCCTCTCCTTGGCCTTGGCTAGCCCCGATAATGATTCTACGCCGAGCGCGGTAGGGCCCCCTCCACCCCACCATCCCTCCCCTCCCTTTCCCTCTAAACCATTCTGTCACCGAGAGGCGGAGAATGCAAACACCGTATTGTGCTGAACCCCTGACATGCTCGGTGGATTTCAGCTAGATCAAAGAACGTGTCATATGGACAGACGGTCGATCCCGACCGCGCCATCCTACTCTTTATTGTCTGCAGGGTTACTGCGAGGTGACCTTGGATTCCTCTTCATCACGATTTTTTTCTTGATCCCGAGGATTTGCGATTAAGTGGAGTCGACTGTACTTCTAAAGCTGCCTTGCCCATCAGTATTTGCGAAGTCAAATGGCAACATTTTCAGGACTGCCACCTTCAAAAAGCTATTAAGACAAATATCACTATAGGCAGCTTATGATAGATCTGTGTTTTGTTGGACAAGGATGAAAGCTTTTATTTTTTTCTTTGAGAAGTATGAATTAGTTTAGAATGATTATGATTTTTTTTTTAAGGCAAAGTCCTGGGTGAAGTTGAAAAGAAGAGATCGCATTGCGGGAAGGACATTTAAATTCAGTAGACTGTATGCTGTTTGTTTTAATACTCTTGCGACATTCTTCTCTGATTCAAACAGTTCTCTCTCTCTCTCTCTCTCTCTCTCTCTCTCTCTCTCTCTCTCTCTCTCTCNTCTCTCTCTCTCTCTCTCCCTCTCTCTCTCTCTCTCTCTTTCTCTCTCTGTCTCTCTCTGCCAAAATATCCCGCAACAAAGATTCTTAAAATGAAGGTTTCCTTCAATGCAATCAAACAATTCAAATAACCATTTTAAAGTAGACCAAGGTTTCTTTTCTTTTGCGAGGAACAATGGGGGAGAGGCGGAAAATCAGATCTTAAAAGGACAGAGGGCAAAAGTGCTGTGAAGTCTGTCCTCGACACGACCCATACAAAATTTAACTCCTCTTTGTTTTTCTTTGGCTCTCAAATGGGTCAAGGCACGACCTACATACTCGTAGCCCTATTAGGCTTTGATTTATGCCAAGAGTAGTGGGAGGTAAGTATCGATACAAAGAATCCGATACTTTTATTGGCAATGGAGCGATCAAGAAGGTTATAATAATATCGACACCTGAAATAAAAAACGGGGCTCAAATTCATTTATTTTAAATTAACGTTTAGGTTTGTGACATGAGCTTCACGTTATTATTTTCAATCTGGCAGAATTTACTTTCAAAATTTCCAGGTAATATGCGTTATCTTTTTAATGCAGTGAGCAGAGGTCGCCTCTAAGTCCTCCCATTTGTCTTTAAAATACAAAAAAAATAAGGCAAGAACAAATAAGAAGCATTTTTAATGAAATCAAACTAACCAACAATATATGGATACTTGGATCGAGTATAGCAAGATATCGATGTAATATATTTATCAGTAGTTGGATACAAGGCTTCCGTTCTAAGTTCTATTAAAGGACTGGCCTCCAATATAATCGTACTTGACAATACTTGTACAGAGACTACTGCAGTGACACTCTCTGACCTAGCAAGGTTTCCAAACTGGCAGCTGAGAATCCTTACTTCTTTTCTAAGATGCGCATACTTTTACCTGAGGTCACACGTAGAGCTTTTGCTGCGTTGACGATATCTCTTTTATATGTAAGTGTGTATGTGTTGCGTGAATATGTCTTATACTTACATGTATATAGCATGTTTGAAGATAGCGTTGGGCGCGCGTGTGTGTGTGTGTGTGTGTGTGTGTGTGTGTGTGTGTGTGTGTGTGTGTGTGT
>JAWQUT010000273.1:165706-179466 GCA_033807755.1 Ellobium chinense
TAGATAGATAGATAGATAGATAGATAGATAGATAGATAGATAGATAGATAGATAGATAGATAGATAGATAGATAGATAGATAGATAGATAGATAGATATCAGTATCATATAAACTTCAATAATTTGTATACTTTTTCCAAACAATAGCGCACAGATTACATGTATTTAATGTCCTGCTTTGCTGCTGTCACAATACAATGTCACACAAAGATAAAGTTCCACAATTTTGTCAGTTATATAATCTATAACGAAGAGAAAGGCATGGGCTCTTCACACGATCAACAGAGGACTGCCAAGACAATCTTGCAAGGTATATTGCAAGGGGAAAGAAGGAGAAGCAGAAGGGGAAAGAGATCAGAGGATAACATCATCCAGGCATGAATCTGAGCAGCGCACTGTGAGGCTCAGAGAACAAAGAGGGATGGAGAGGCTTTCATTGATGGCGTCCCCCTCCCCACGGTTATCCAGACTACAGAGCAGGTAACAGGTAATCAGTTCCAATCATCACCATCTCTGTGATCTCCGACTGTGTTGCTTTGTCCTGAGTCTGACCTCATGATGCACGAGATAGTCTATGTCATAAACACTCCTTTCCCCTTGTCAACAGCTAACACAGAATGTAGATACTTAATGGTGCCAGTTACCAGTTTCATAGCTCTCCGGGTCATTCCACATAGGCATGATGTGCACTCCAAGTCGCATGCATGACCAATGTCCAGAAGTCTCTCCATTGTTGATGACTCCTTCTTCCCGGATTCCTTCCGGACTCCTTCCATCGTGGATTAATCTCGGAGCATTCATTAAATTTTGAGGATCATACTGGAAACCTTGTTTTAAATACCCTGCCCCAGTCAGCGTATAGGCTCCATCATTCCCACGTCATTCAGCATGGCCCGAGGAGAATATTCAGGTGAGGGAATGGAGATCACTATCTGGAACCAGTCCTCTTTACGATCCCAACTGTGGATTATCCGAAACATGCTGCGCGACTCTCTGACGATGACCGCATGTCATGGCACTTGCTGAATTTTGGTATCGGCCCAACCCTACACGTTAGGTTAGAATTACGGGCTTAACAGGTCAATGATCAGAGCTATTCGAAAAGCCTCATTTGTGTGAATTTGGTAACGTAGACTCATGCAGGACAAAATATCAAAGAAAGAACATTTCCTACAGATTTCATAGATACATATCCCCACTTCTCAAGAGAATTTCTGACCAAATTTCAGACGTTTTGCCCAATAGCTCATTAGCTACTATATTGTGTTTCAAGCAGAACTCTTTTTGCATTATAATGTCCAGCGTGGCCGTGCGGTTTGTGGGTCGTACTCAAAAACTGAAGATTTTCAAGTCTAAGGTATATGTGTTTGAGTCGCGAGCTGGGCGGTTTACGCCGTAGTGTCCTAAGTCCTTGGGAAAGACACTTCACTTCACTCGACTCAGGTGTAAATGAGTACCTGACTTTAGAGCTGAACCGCTGGCGACCAGCAATGACTTTGATATGTATTTCATTTGTAATATTATGTATTTACATGTATGTATGTGTGTGTGTATTGTTATATGTGTTTGTATTATGAATGAGATGTATAACATTGTATGATATTGTAATACAATTTCCCTCCGGGGTAAAATAAAGTCGTATTTTTTTATTTTCATTTTTTCATTTTTTATATGAGAAAAAATGTTCACGAAAAAACATGTCTGGTCTTTCCTGTATTCAAAAGTATTACTCGCGTTATTATTATTATTATTATTATTATTATTATTATCATTATTATTATAGTAACATATAAACTGACTTAAATTTTCGATATTTCACTGGTTTTTTCACGACTATCACTGGAAATAATGTAAGCAGATTAGGAGACTCTAAGAAGGAGACGACCTAGTTCTTAAATCGTATTATCATATTATATCAGTGGTCAGTCCACTTAAATCGCCTTAGCGGACTAAAATCCTGTAAGACTATTAACCCATATGTGGAGCAGCGTGGCCGAATGGTTGCAACGTTGAACTCAAGATCGAAAGGTCGTGGGTTCGATTCCCGATCACGATCGTGTTGTGGGTGCCTTAGGAATGCATTTCATTCACAGCTTTCTCAGTCCACCCGCCTGTAAAATGGGTACCTGGCTATAGGCAATGAAAGATATTGTAAGAATGCTAGTGATCAAAGCCTGTAAATGGCAGAGGCACTGTATTCTCCCTAAGGAGTTGAGAAAGATTTACAGTGACCTGGCCTGCTGGGGTAATAATAGTGTGAAGTAGCGTGAGGGGACATCATTCTGGATACAAGATTTATAAATCGTATTATTATTATTATCATTATTATTATTATTATTATTATTATCATTATAACCATTAGTTTTTGGCCATCTTTGGATGCCATTGGAGGGCATTAAGTTACCCACACCCTATGTAAAATGTGGTGCATGAAAGTGTCCACGAATGCCTCGGAGAGAGTTTCGATCAAAATCGCCAGACGACTACATGTAGATTAAAAAAAGTGTGGGTTATTTTGTTACCGATGAACATCTTCCCTCCATCTTTACAATAAATAGTATGGTTAACTTAGGCATCACGAATGCTTCCGAAGGTAGTAAAAAGGTGCTGCTTAGTTTTCTGTGGGTTTGCTTGTGTGAAACAGAATCAATAGTACCAATGTGTTGCTAAGAAGAAACTTGGAGATGACATAAAGTGTCAGTGTTCTGGGATTCTAAATTCTAGACACATTTTCAAGTGAGAAAAAAAATCCATAAAAGTACTCACGACTGTCTGGAAGTTACACATATCCTGATAAACCTACTGGCTTAGATATTTTAGCCGCTGGTAAATAGTCTTCCATTATTGTACCATGCTCGCTCACACTACAGTTTGAGAACTTGCGCATTAACGATAGGATCTCTCTCCATTGTAAGAATTACACTAAGTCTGCATGTTAAACGCTAGTAAGGTTGCATTCAACACTGATGAACTAGTGTAATTCTTTCGATATTAAGAGATCTCATCGTTAATGCGCAAGTTCTCCAATATCCCAGCAGTTCTCTTTATCAGATGCGACACGGATTACCAATCTTTGATAACTACCAAACTTAATAGTGATAAAGAGTCAAAAATTATAAAGAAATCAAGTTCTTAAATCAATATCTGAAGAGCAGCTTGCTGAATGTAATTGGTTATTACAGAAAACGGTAGCTTTATTCCCATTTTTTTTTAACCAAAGCATACATATTATCTAACAATACTGACGAAAAAAAACGCAAATACATTGTTTATTCGGATGAGTTTATTTTGATCTCATAATTTTGGTTTAGAAAGTAAACAAACAACAGGTTGACACGTTCTTACAAATAGCCTGCTAATCTGTCGTCGGTTTATATTTTTATCTCATTCCGGATCCAACCCTGTCCGAGTAAGGTCGCCGTGGCAAACCCGTTGACAGCCACAGGAAAACAAAACTGTTTGTGTGCCCTTTCGTAACCAGTCTTGGCTAATTATAAGGAAATGCTATAAATTCGCAGCCTCAGCATTTCTGACGGATTAGGCGTCTGGCAAAATAGGAATATCACCTCGAGCTTTCAGATTAAGCGGAACATGTGACAGTTTGATGGACTTCCAAGGTCTCTATGTCCTCTCTCTCTCTCTCTCTCTCTCTCTCTCTCTCTCTCTCTCTCTCTCCCCCCCCCTCTCTCNTCTCTCTCTCTCTCTCTCTTTCTCTCTCTCTCTCTTCTCTCTCTCTCTATCCCTCTCCCCCTCTCTCTCTCTCTCTCTCAGATTCCTCCGTTTTCTCCTCTCTCTTTGCTCTTGACTCTGTTGTTCTCTTTTCTCTCTCTCATTCTCTTGTTTCTCATCTGACTCCTTCTCTCACTCTCTCTCTCTCTGTCTTCTTTCATCTCTCTTCTGTCATCTACCTCTTGACTTCCTGGTTCTGTTATTGTCTTCTCTCTCTTCTTTCTTACTTCCTAATTCTCTCGTCTCACTATGACTCCTTCTTCACTCTCTCTTCTCTCTCTCCTCTTTCTCATATTCCCTGGTTTTCAGTCTCTTCTGGCCTCTCTCTTCCCCTCTCTTCTCTCACTGACTCCCTCCTCTCTCTGTCTCTCTCCACCTGTATCTCTCTCTCTCTTCTCTCTGACATATATTTAGAATCTGCAATAAAGTCTTTGTCTTTGTTTAAGAGAGTGATACTGAGAAAATAAAAAGTGAACGTGTAAGCGCGGCCATTCTTTGTCCCTGCCCGCGGCCTCTATCCCTGGACTACGCCAGGCGCGACCATCATGCTCAAATAAACAATATCCCTCCATTCACATCTTCCTCCCACCCTCTCTCCATCTCTCATTCTCTCCCTTTATCCTTTAACCCACTCCGTCATTTCTAATAAAGAGAGAACCCTTATGAATGTGGCTTTCTGGTGCCAATGCTAGAGTTCTCAATTGACAGGAATATTGTTGTTTGCCTCCCATTTTGTCAGACATGGTGAGTTGTTTACTTTCTCGAGCGGTTGAGGAAGTGTTAGGGCTGTCTTGGGACAAGAAGCCATAGGGACACAGGTTGACTGTTTTGTGTGCTGCTGAAAACATCAGGCTTCAAATGAAGGTATTGGGATGGAGGTTAGGGTGTGTGTGTGTGTGTGTGTATGTGTGTGTGTGTGTGTGTATATATATGTGTGTGTTTGTGTCAGTGTGTGTGTGTGTGTGTGTGTGTGTGTGTGTGTGTGTGTGTGTGTGTGTGTGCGCGCGCACGTGCGGGTGTGAGACGGCGGTGGAGGAATTGTGGTGGGTGGTCATAATACAGTGGAACCCATTTATTACGGCCACTGTTTGAACGAGAACCCGGGTATAACGGGAAACCGGTTTTAACGAGAAAGGCAGTCTGTCATTATTGAGTAAATTTAAAAAAAAAAAAGATTGTCGTCTGCTAGAATGCTATAACTAGAAATTTATCAAAATGTTCCCAGTATATTCGAGTTTGACCATAGTAGAATGTGGTCGTCTACTGATGATGGTAATGATGGTGCTGGTAGTGGTGATGATGATGGTAATTGTGGGTTGATGGCAATCACGAAACATTGTTAGAACAGTGATGGTAAGGTGTTATGATGATGTTGGTGACGACGATGATGGTGATGACAGTAACGATGATAATGATGATGAGGAGGAGGAGGAACGTGATGATGATAATGAAGATGAAAATGACGGGTGTGGTAATGATGATGATGATGTTGATTTTAGTAGGTTTATGTCAATCAATGATGATGATGATAATGATGATGATGATGATGACAATGGATGAGATGGTGTTTTACCCTTTAGCATTTATTACATTTTCATTGAAGTTGATCGGATTGAAGTAGTGTTTTAACATTTTCGCTTATTTTACAATGATGATGATCATCATCATCATAATGATGATGATGATGATGATGATGATGTTATGATGAGGATATCTGTGGAAACCTACCTTTTTACGTCTGTTTTAAAGTTCTTAATTTTTTGAAGTTCTTAAATGAGGATGATGACGATGATGATGATAACGAAGATAAAATGGCAGTATTAGAACTTGCGGTATTAGTATGGTGATTGCAAGTGGCAAAGATAGTAGCAGTGAAAAGCGGAGGGTAGTGGCATGATCACAGCAATAAGGATGTTGTTACCGATGGCGATGCGGGCGATGATGTTAAAGATCATAAAGTAATTTACAAGTTATATCCCGTGTAAGGGTGACGACGAATAGAAGTTAAGTGTGAGTGGTTTGTGATGATGTGGGCGGAGTCTGAGGAGAGGTGGCAGTGCAGATGACGGTGCTGTTACCGGTAATTATTTTATAATGCTGTTGTTGAACTGGTGGTGGTGGTGGTGGTGATGGTAATGGTGGTGGTAGTGATGCGGTGGTGATGGTGGTGATGAGGATGATGGTGATGATGGTGGTGGTGGTGATGATGGTGGTGGTGGTGATGATGATAGTGGTGATGGGGTGATGGTGGTGATGGTGATGATGGTGATGATGGTGGTGGTTGTGATGGTGGTGATGGTGTTAATGGTGGATACAAGAAAGGATTAGAATCTGTGGATACATCTGCCAAGGACGTTACGATTTTGTCCGCGTTTCTTGGTTGTGGCAGTCATGTTGTCTTTACTCTGTGTGTTTATTTTGTTTGTTGTTTGTATCTGCATTGTTTGTTGATAATCTGTCTGTCAGTCTGTTTTCGGTTTGTTTGTTTGTTTGTTTATTTGCTTGTATATTGTTTGTTTGTTTGTTTGTTTGTTTGTTTGTTTATCTTTCTATCCTTTTTATTTATCTGTTTGTCCATCTGTCTGTATTTTTGTTCGTCCGTCTGTTCATTTGTTTGTTTGTTTGTTTTTCTGTCTGTTTGTTTGTTTGTTTGTTTGTTTGTTTGTTTGTTTGTTTGTTTGTTTGTTTGTTTGTTTGTTTCGGAACAGGAGAACTCATATAGTGCTATCGATTTTCAACTAACTTGACGGAAGTTTAGGACGTCATAGAGTGAGAAACGACTGATTTTTATTATATGTCACAGGAAAAGGAAGTATCTCGCAACGAGATTTATTTATCTAAGATGTTTTTACTAGATAACTCAAAGAGTTATGGAGCAGTTTGCCTGAAACTCGGTAAAAATGTTAGTGTACTTTAGTACCAATAGAATTACAGGATGTATCTCACAAGGTGCTCAAAAAGTGGTATGTGGCCAAAATACCTTACAGAGTTTCAAATCTGCATAAAACTTTGTGGAAAGGTTGGATCTGATCTAGAACTGGAATGATAATAATGTCCATATGCATATCACATGAAAATGTCTTATCTCACAATTTCTTGGTTTTTCAGTTTTTTTAACAGCTATAATCAGCTACTTCTGATGGCCTAATTGCAAAATGTGCCATTAGACAGACAGACAGATAGATAGGCAGGACGGACGGGCGGATGGACTGATGGATGGATGGATGGATGGATGGATGGATGGATGGATGCATGCATGCATGGAAGGCTGGATGGATGGATGGATGGATGGATGGATGGATGGATGGATGGATGGATGGATCAAACAATGATATAACACTAAATTAACCGATATGTTATTATCATCCGTGCTAACGTATAACGTCATTATATTATTTTTAAAAACTTTAGAGCAAAACACTATCCCATGCAACTCTTTTTCTCCATAAAGAACAATTGATTCCCCGTTCTCTCGTACATTCACTGATTTTTTTTGAGCTCGTACATTAATCCTGGTGTTGTAATCACGTTCTTTGGGTTTTGAGCATGTATATTAATTCCGATGTTGAAATCACAACCGGCCAAAAAAAAAAATTAAACATACTATACGATACTTTATATTTGGAGTAATTTGTGGGATATGATGTTAAACGTTAACACAGGTCGTATTATTATACGAGTATACATGTAAATCGTGGTGTGGCAGAGTCACTCACTCCGCATACTATATGTAATAATTAACAGGTAATGTCACTAAAAAGTCTGTGTTTGTTCCGGTTTTTTTACGGCCGCTACAGCCATAGAGAAAAGAGTTCGTCGATTAAAAAAATAGAAGCATCTTTCTGGAAAGACCAGTAGCAACGCCCATTCTGCGGATAGATTTACAAGCCTGATTGGCTGAACACCGAATTTCTGATAGTACAAAGCGTTGAACAACTGACGACAACAGAGCCTGATGCCTCTTTTTACTACTAAACTCTGACCAACGGAAGCAATGAAATTATTGTTTCGGCAAATTCAAAACAACAACTGACGGTTACACAAACCTTTACAAGGAAGAAATTTGTGTTTTAAAATTATAATGCCTCACTAAATAGAAAGACTGAAGCCACAATGCAATTCGCTAATGACGAAAATGATGGATGTCAGAGTTTATGGATGTAAGTGGCTTTATAATGGCATACATAAACATTACATAAACTCGACCCCCTCAGTTTATTATAGATGATGGTTATGAAAAATCATTATATTATGGTATCTGATAATGACATAATGGAGGTATGGAGAAAATGGTGATGGAAATGGACAAGCAAAGTACCCTTACGTCTTATGACTTATGTGAGTATTCAGGCACTTTGTTTCTAGTGTTTCTAGTCCATTAGGCACTCAGAGATCCAAAGTAGAACGTTCTCTTTTACAGTAGGCTATGGATAAGAAGTAGTTTAATCAGTTAAGTTCAGTGGATATTACTTTAGACGACTTCTTCACGGGATATGACTAATCACAGACCTGCTGTTTCAACAGATGTTTAAACTTTATCAACACCCACTGCTCTTTAGGTATGAAGATGCCAATGTATTTTTCACTGTTGGCTATATTAGGTTTTACACCTCTCATTAACTTATCCTGGGGTGCCGTTTCAAAATACTTTCCAAATATGTAGTTTAGCTCTTCCTCCAAATTTTGACACAAAGAAAAATGCACCTGAACCAGTTAGCTTTTGAGAACTTAGGCAGTGAAGCAGACACCTAATATTTTAGGCCTTTTCACTCGGTAAACAGGGTAACCTTACCCACCTAGCAACAATCACAAATTTTATACTTGAGTGACTAAACCTCACCTATTCTGAGTCTACACATATATTTGCACCTATCTAAACCTTTGAAATTAAAATCCAACCCCTTCCCCCCCTCCTCCCAATGGCCAATGTTCTGATTTTATAGGAACTATTTAAAATTGCAAATTTTTATGCCAGGTGCTATTAGCATCTTCATACCTGAATAGTAGAAGTGGTCAAGTGATTGTATTCAACTGGCACTGCTACATTTCTATACCAATTCTACATCTAACTGCAAAATTTCAGATCTCTACTTAAAGCCAGTCATGAATTATGATCATATTTGTAATACAACCCCATTCAATAAATTGGTAAGAAAATGAAGGCTTCATGATAGATGAGAAACATTTCTTTAAAACTAAGGCAGAATTAAATCTACAGAATAAAAACTAACTTCTTAACTTCAATGACAAAGGGCAAATGTTAAGTTGGGCTAGTGGTTTGGGAATGGGGTGGAGTACTAGGGGGTGGGGGTAGGGGGGGAAGGTAGATCTAATAGTTATACTAACACTAGTGTCAATGAAGTTACACTGATGGAGTTTAGATCTGGGTACATTGCCTAACTGGAGGGGGGGGGAAGAGGGGGTAGGGGGAGGTAAGGGTAAACTAAGGACTTAAAATATGGGAGGGGGTAAGGTGGTGTCAGTTGTTTGTGGGGGTGGAAGTGGGTGGGTTGGGAAGTAAATAATATAGCATATAGTCAATTTATTTATTGTTTATTGGAAAAAGGGGGGGGCAGGGCTTGGCAGGAGATTCATTTGGGGGGGGGGGGAACTGGATGGTAAAACTAGATGTAAACAAACAATTTCAACTGAAAATACAGTCCTAACTAGTCAACGTACCTCTAGTCTAGTCCAGTCGTTCAGAGCCTCTTTCGACAAATGCTGGAACGGAGACCAGAACGGCTTTTCCCTACAATTTGCCACTTTCTGCCACAAAAATGGAAGTTTCTACCCCCTGTTCAAACTGAAGCACTGCATTCCAATTGCACAGCTGACTGGAACTGGAAAAGAAGATGGGGAAAGAGATTTAGAACAGTTTTAGCAGTTCACTATGTGTCCGGGTACTTCTTTCTTAAGGTATGAAGATGCCAATGTATTTTTCACTGTTGGCTATATTAGGTTTTACACCTCTCATTAACTTATCCTGGGGTGCCGTTTCAAAATACTTTCCAAATATGTAGTTTAGCTCTTCCTCCAAATTTTGACACAAAGAAAAATGCACCTGAACCAGTTAGATTTTGAGAACTTAGGCAGTGAAGCAGACACCCTAATATTTTAGGCCTTTTCACTCAGTAAACAGGGTAACCTTACCCACCTAGCAACAATCACAAATTTTATACTTGAGTGACTAAACCTCACCTATTCTGAGTCTACACATATATTTGCACCTATCTAAGCCTTTGAAATTAAAATCCAAATCCAACCCCCCTCCCCCCTCCCCATGGCCAATATTCTGATTTTATAGGAACTATTTAAAATTGCATATTTTTATGCCAGGTGCTATTGGCATCTTCATACCTTTACGGACATGGTAATGGGTATCAGACTGTCAGTCCTCGTAGCCAACGCACTTATAGAAAATAATAAGAAAATTACTTCGGTTAGCCATAGCGAATGGATTGAATGGCAACAAATCTTCAAGCGTTAACATGCCGCAAATTGCCTTGAATGGTTTCAAAAAGCATTCTTTTGTTTTTCTGAGAAAAATTACGTCGAGAAATACACGACCAATGCCAAAAGAACAACAAAAATTACAGCAAGATTACATCTGGAGATAGCAGGAGAGCAATGTTCAATTAATCAGCAAAAACAAAGTTCTTAAAATCTGAGATAATGAAACATGTTACCAGCGCTACAAACATTCATTATGTTTCTCGAAGCTTTCATCTGGCTTACAACCTGTTGATCACTGATCACTTTGCAGTTACATATTCTGTATACGTTTTACATGTAATCATGTCCCATTTCAAAGAGAATCAACCTATTTTTTGGCTCTGTGAACAAAATCTGAAGTCATAAACGTCTTGCCCTTTACCTATAGCCACAATCAGACATGTTTCTTTGTAAACTTTTCCAGCAGTTGATGGGGTGGTATGGGGTGGGGTGGGTGCTATTCGATGACAAATCATCAATCGATTAACGGTCCTTCGAACCATTTCGATCACTCGTCCTCCGAGAAAAGATTCCGCCACGATAGAGACTGGCAAAGTGTAGGGTCTGAAAGCTAAATTCGATTCGTCTCTTTGAGCCAATTAATTATTTTCTGTTCGCTCGCCTGTAGAACGTTCAACAAAAATTAATTCCTTTTTAACATTTTGCAGCATTCAAAGGTCGTATTCAAACTACTGTTTAAGATATAGGTCTATCATTTTGTTTTGAAACTACGAACCGAATTATATCGAGAAGTGTAAACAACACAAGTGTTCCGCAAATAAGGCCATATACCTACACCAAAGTTTCTACCCCAAACTTCAGCTGTAGAACTGGTTTACAAAATCTGGAAAGAATGCACAATAATGATCTGCGATCGGGTTAAGACGTTCCTAACTGTGTTTTAGTCAGGTAAAATCGGCAACATACCACTTCTCTTATATTTCTTATTTAAAATTATTTCAGTATGGGTTAATTCTGATTGATTTTGTGGTCTAACTTTTTTAATGGACTCTAATGCACTCGTCAATGATGCTTTCCGGTGAGCTATCGCGTCTGGTTCGTATCCTGTTTGTCTCGCTTTGATAATGGGGCATGTAGACGTTAGATCTCAGCCATCTGTGCACCCATTAGTAAAACGAGGAGTTAGTCTTGTATCATTATAAAATTCAAAGTGCTGTATAATATAAAACGTCGTATTTCAGATCCATTTGGCAAGACTGGCTAATAGGAATTCAACAGAAATAGACTTTTCTTTGACTGAAATAATCCATATTGTCGAAAGGGGTTGTATGTCACAAATTAGGTCATATATAATAAACAAGATTAACTCCCCATTTTACAAATGGGCAGGCAGGCAACGCACCAGCGGCGAAAGAATACGTAGCGCACCGAAAGGCATCATAGACGAATGCATTAGACTCCGTGAAAAAGTTGGACGATTGGTGAATCGGGCGGATTGAAAAGATCTATCGGAGATTGTATTTCGTTGCAATACACATTCTTTTTTTTTTTAAAGGGTAAAAGATATAAAGAGGACTGATGTGTATAGTTACCTTTTGTGTATTTTTCTACAAATTTAGGTGAAAACCGCATGTTTTTACGTTACGTTGTTCTCAAGAAATCTGTGACACAAATTTACCTGAAGCGTTTTATGAATATAGATATCTGTGTCAACTTTCAAAATTTTAGGTCAGTTCTAATGTCAGTTTCAGAAATCTTGAAAGAGATCAAAATGCTTAGGAATATAGACTCTGTAAATGGACTTGGTATCTTTATACTACTAAAGGTTACAGACTTCTAATTGGATGAAAATAACATGCTGTCATATGCGTTAGGAAGACAGTAAAAAATGGAGAATGGGCCTTAGATCTGTGAACCTACCTGCGGACTATTTTGCATTCTCTCCTGATTTTGTAAACTAAACCTGAAGTTTCGTCATTCACTTCGGCTTCGGTGTGGTCTTCTGTGCGGAGCACTTGTCGTTAAGTAAACTAGCTCGCTTGTTTACACCTTTCGATGTATTGGTTCGTAGCTCGAAAACAAAATGAAAGACCTATATTTTAAACATCACTTTTAATAGGCTCACTGAATTCTGCAAACAATTAAAGAAGACTCAGAGATTGTGGAATTTCTTGGAAGTGACAGTCGATAAAACAGTTTATTGGCTCAATGAGAGAAATCGGATTAGGCTTCTGTAACCTCAATGGTTGTTTTGTATTACCAGTTTTCTGCGGATGAGGACGTGTGAGCAGGTTTACATTGTATCTTGTATAACTTCTTGTTGTTTCGCCAGGATCTGAATTTTGCCTCTTTCATAAGCTGAGCTTTTCTGGCTAATATTACTCACCGCCAAAAAAAAAAATTCCTTTCAAAAGTTTTCAAAAGGGGTTTTTTTTTTACAAATATATGTAGAATGCAGTAACCTAAGGGAAAACCAGACGCTGATCTTGAGTTATAACCCTCTTATTGCCTGAACATTATCGATTATAGTATATATCTCTATTAACTCGCAGAAGGATTGCTGAAAATGATTTATTGGCAGTCCTGTACTGCCACTTTGAATTACTACAGAATTATATTATGCCCTTATACCCACATGAGAAAACCGCCAGCTGGCCTCGCGAAAATTAGACCCTCGCAAAAAAAAAAAAAGGGGATTTCCGACATTTCGCGCAAATCAAATCTTCACGAAAAAAAAAGATTATTCAAAAAGGGATTCATAAAGGTGGTGCAATATTCTTTATGATCTTATATTGATGAACCTGCGGTTTTCCTGTGACATCAGGTCTAATGCCATGCAGGATGGATGGATGGATGGATGGATGGATGGATGGATGGATGGATGGATGAATGAAATTTAAACCTTTTGTGGATGGTACTCATGTAATATCGTATTGTACTAAATTATGTTGGCCTATGGCCTAATAAAACCTTTGAACTTGTTCACGAGGGATGTTTCTCTCTTAAAATTCGTGTATATTTCTTTCCTTTTCTACCCTCCCCCCCCCCCCCCCCCCCCCTTTTCCACACNCCCCCTCCACCCCCAATCACTCCCCATTAATACCGTCATGCATTCCCCCAGTGTAATATTTAGATTATCACTTGTATGGAAATGTTGCTTATTCTGGTGGTTTGTTGTTGTTTTTTTTCCGCTATTCTGAAACGTTCGTTTACCCGGAACTGTAACCGAATTTTTGTTTTTATCAACGGGTGGAATGATGGTAAGGGTGACGTTATATGGCTCAGGATAAGAGTTTTGTCTCTAGTCTAGAACATTGCCCCTCCACATTGGAATTTTATGTTAAACGATCACATGTAGGCACTATCTGAGGACATACGATCATTTAATTGAATTTTTAAAAAAAAAGGCACGAACCACAATCGAATTTTACGACCCCTAACCTCATGTACTCGAGTTACACACATTGTCGTAATGAACAGATCCTGAATATTTTTTCTCTATTGAATTTGACTCGACCAAGCCCTGGAACTACAGTTTGTGATCTCCTACTGTTTTTGTCCCTCTTACCCCCTACCAC
>JAWQUT010000273.1:179893-205498 GCA_033807755.1 Ellobium chinense
CCCACCCCCGAAATCTTCCAAATATGCCAGGGCCGCTATAAATAAGAAGAGTTTTTTTTGTTTACTTACCACAGAGACATGTGACCGTATGATTAATCCCTGCACTGATTAACGTACTGCGTTAACTACGGTAAACACTACAAATGTTTTGGGAGTTAAACATAGTGATAGCACTGCGTTAATTAAAGCAAGGATTAGGCATAAAACCACTGGTATTGTACTCAGAGTTGCCAGATTTGCCTCTTTCGGAGCCAAATAACAGATGTTTGGCTCTTTTTGAAAGCCCTATCTCCGGAATAAAAGGGATGTTGTTGTTGTTATTGTTGTTGTTGTTGTTGTTGTTGTTGTTGTTGTTGTTGTTGTTGTTGTTTCAACGGACGTTAGGTCAATATTGGTTTTTTTCATATGCAAAAAATGTGTAAAATTGTCTGAAGAAATGATTACCATGAGCTCCTAGCCCTAGTCTGTAAAATCAGAATTCTTATCTTTGTGAAAGCGATTTATCCGAGTAAAGGTTAAAGAACTATGACAGACTTTCTATCGTCTGCTCTAGTATTCAAGCTATTTTTGAGCTTTTTTTAAAAATATTATTTTTTACTGCCTTTCAAAAATAAAATCAGCTATTTATTGTTTACCTATTTCAAACTCTATTGTATTTCAAGTATCAAGTGATCCGTCATGGTTGGCCCTTTGATCACGGATGACAGAACGATCCAAAACTGTTTTCCTTTTACAACCATTTCGCTTATATACATGTATGTAGAGAGAATTTTGATAATAATATTGCACTGCTATGTATATCCAGAAAATGACATGTGTAGTAAATCCAGTCGCTGTCTTCTAGATACAATTTAACTCTTTTTTATTATATTCTTTCCCTTACGAACTGAAAAAGCTCGAGTTTAAGGTGATCCATTACTCTACCCTTGTATAGTATAGAGCTTTAATGTGGTGCGCACTGCCGTTTTCCAATTCAGTATATGTTACATGCAAAATTGCGCACCAAAATGCTGAACAGTGCACTTTTCTTTGTTGTGAGTAGTAATCTTAGGAAAAATATGTAATATCTCAAACTGCAGTTATTGCTTGGCCATCAGATTTCACACATATATCTGAGACACAGTAATATGCGTACTTACAGAGGCATTTCATATTTGTGAGGTTCATTTTCGTTCTGTTACTTTGAGAGACAGCATTTTCCCTTAGTTCCACTTACCTTTTTCTTGAGAAACACATATTTAAAACTCCTCTGTAAGTATGTGCCTTAACGTGTCTTTGATATAATATGTGTGAAATCTGGTTGTGAATTAACGAATGTACTCTGAGATAACCTTTTCTTGAGATTACCATCCACATTAGAAAAAAAAATGCACTGCTCAGCACTCAGGTGTGCAATCTTGCATGTAAAATGTACTGACTTGAAAAGGGCAGTGCGCACCACTATAGTTCACTATATTCTTCAAGGGGAGAGTGGTGGATTGTTAAAAGATCGAGCTTTAGTAGATCCTTACCACCCCTGCCGCCTTAAGATCGAGCCAAGTCGAATTTTCAAAACGAGGGATCAGACCACCGCTATTTCAGAGGAGGGAAAACAGTGCCTTGTAGCTGAAATTTCAAAGAGGGACAGAACATTACAACTTTACAGGAGAAAGAGGGCATATGTCTGAGACCACCTTGTCGTCAAAATTCCTTCATTATTTCCATACACAAGAATTTCTCAGCCAAAAGATAATAAAATATGTTCAAACGTGATTACAGTAACAATACAAAACAAAATCTTGACAGCAGTGGTCATTAGAAAAGAGATGTAGACTTTCAAACTTTAAATGGAAAAAAAGTGTGACATGTGCCCTTTTTCCTCTGTAGTCTTCATTATTGTTACAGGCAACTTTTCTTAGAATCTATGCCTCTAGATTACTTTTGTGTAGACCACATGGACTGCAATAGAAAGCCATTTTGTTCATTTAACCCTCCTTTTATCTCAACTGAAATTGCGTTCAATCTAAATGAAGGTTCCCCCCTCCCCCCCCCCNCCCCCCCCCTTCCACTGTAAATAGCTTATCATTTGAGCACAGTGGTGACTCCATACCAATATTCTGGTCTTGGCCATCACTGAACATTCCTGTGTTCAAAGAGAGAATGTTATTATCTAGAGCAGTCTAGAACAAAGCCCCGGGCTAACACAGGCTGGAACTTGCTGAATATCACTTCCTGACTTTTCCTTCTTGTTTATTCTTCTTTTCCTGACTTCGTACACACATATAATTATTATATTCTAGTTATTGCAGTAGGTGGCACTGAGTGCAGAAATTATCAGAATTTCCCCTTATTACAAAAGCTTTCAAAGTGGATTTACTGCTGACTTCCGGGGGGGGGGGGNGGGGGGGGAATCCCTCAGTTATCTCTTTTTTTTCTCTTTCTGCTGAACAAAGATCTGAAGAGACAGACAGTGTATAGCAGAGTTAGACGAGGGGCTGAGAATGAACACAAAAATAAGTAGAAAGCAATTAATATGAAAACTTTTGCACATCTAGATGATCTGCGTCCATTACCTAAAGATAAGACTACCAACAGATTCGATCTCATTTATATATATATATACCCAGCATATTTCACTTAGTAGACCTATAAAAGCGTTCCACAGAGAAAAAGAGGGAGAGAAGGGGATTTGCATAATCTCATTACACCTCAGATCCCTACTCACATCCATGAGTCGCAGGGTCTAAAGTCTTTTACGGTTTTTATCTTGAATAGTTCCATTGGTACCCAGTGCCCACAAAAAAAAAGGAAAACCGCGTTATCAGGTGTACCCTCTGTAGACTCATGCTGACAGTTTCAATTAGGCCAATACGCCGTATTCAGATAAGCGGTTACCTACTAAAGAATGCTCATATTACACAATTCAGAGTCTCATATTTCCATTAGTCTCAACCTTTTTTTTCCGCCTGTATTTAGACTAAGTCTCTATCAAGTGACGCGATCTTCCATGGAACTGACGTAGATAGTCAGGCGGATAACTGACACTTAATACGAAATGCTGGCGTCTGCATTATTAATTTATTACTGACCAGGCCTGGATCTCTCTTGTTACTCAATGACATACGGAGTGCGCGGACTTGCTCGTCCATCTAATTAGTAACGCGAGTCCTGTGACGTACTTTTGGAAGTTACCAATTACGTATTTATAGATCTTCAGCAGATTTTCGTGACCTCGAAACTCGTGTCCTCAAAACCTTTCACTTTCACCTATGCTCGGAATGTCATTTGCGGCGTGAAAATGCGACATGAAAAGAACAATAATTCTTCAAATAAAAATGTTTACGACTATGAGGTTGCGGGAGCCGAATTGTAAGTCTCTTTAAGCCATTTATTTGATAACAGTTTCTCCTCGAACTACAGGTAGGCAATTTTTGGTGCACAAACATGAAAATACCGGATTCCTCGAAAAAAAAATGTTAATGACCTTGATGCTGCGGGAGCCAAATTATAAAACCTGAATGAATAGGTGCTTGAAAGCAAACAGTCGCCTTCCCTCCATAATTCTGAGCAAAAATCAAACCTGCATTTACAATAAGTCTGACAAATTGTGACTCTTGGGCCACAACTATGATCAGATAGTACACCACTGATATGAGGGTCTTTCGTTGAAGATTTGATGTATTTACATGTTACATAAAAACCAGTTGAATAGTTTTGTTATTCTTTCTTTTAATTTCTTTTTCATACCACATATGTGCACAAATCTGAACACATAGGTCCTTGAAATAAAAAATCCACCTTCCCTCCAATCATTTTTTTATTTTTTTTTTTTTAGCAAAAACCAAAGCTGCATTTACAGTAAGTCTGACAAAATGTGACTATTGGGCCACTACTATGGGCAAATAGTATACCATTCATATGGGGGGTCTTTCATTGAAGTTTTGATATACTTATGTATTTAATGAAAACTGGTTGAATAGTCTAGCTGGGTTTTTTTTAAATTTGATTTTCATACCACAGACCTACGCAAATCTGAACGCACAGGTCCTTGAAAATGAAAAGCCTCCTTTTCTCAAGTATTTTGTTTTTTAATCAAGGTGCATTTACAGTAGGTGTCATAAATTGTACACATTCTGTCGAAGGATAATCGTCTTGATACTGACGCATTTCAGCTATTGAAAAGCTTAACTTTTTCTGATGTACATCATAAAAAAATGACCTCTTGCTGCCACTCCTGAATGTTTTCCATCCACTACGACTGTGCCACGGTTGATATCAATAACGACAATGGCTTAGGGCGCAAGCACTTACCTTTAACAACTGAGTTAGTTGATATCATCGATTGGACCATTTCCATGCACTTCAATATATTTATTTAAGATGTTAAATTTATCAAAAATTTTGTTTTCAAATGCCCCCAGCACTGGCATAATCCGATTTACTGAGCGGACCTGCATTTCAGTTGCTCAGCTGACCCTGGGTTTCCCATTTGATCACGGTAGCTGGCACAATCTCGTGAAATCATAGTCATATCACATTATCGATATCGGCTATAGACGACACCGGAGTCATGAGTACTGAGATTCGTGGGTACTTGAAAATAATCTGAAATACAGCCCTATCAAGTGCAAGTGCAATTTCGTTTTCAGTACAATAATCGCCATTTCACTTCATCTGTAATTAATGACGTACATACGAAATGTACGCATGTCCACAAGATTGGCGTACTTGTAACCGCAAAATAGATCTAGTCTAACATGTATGTAAGACTTTCTGAGTGGCATGTTAGGTAGCACACGTGATAATATTGTAAGTCTGTTGTCATAAATCAATTTATGCTATGAAATTCATTAACCAACTATGCTTTCATGAGCATATTCTCTCATTCCAGAGATCAGCAAAGACAAAGTAGTCCCTAATTGCATGCGTGAAATCTGGTGGTGAAGTAACAGCTTTATTTGGAGACAAAGTTTGTCTCTTTTTTCCCTAAGATTACAACCCACAGTAAAAAAAGACAACACACACACTAATAAGCACTTCGATGTGCAATAATTTTGCATGCAAAATGCACTGATTTTGAAAAGGGCAGTTTGTGCCACAGTAATGAACAGTTAGTTCCTCCACGTACAACAGAAGGACTGGCTACAAACATAGAGACTAGAGCTTTGTTACGAGTAGGTGGGAAATTCGAGAGCGTGAGATTCGAGGTGGTAAAGTTCTAGCGTATGAATTTCTTTTTATAGGGACGGCCCCATTAAGACAATTGAGAGCTTGCGCATTAACGATAGGACCGCTTACCACAGTAAGAATTAAATTAACACTGCCTGTTTAATGTTACTAAGGGTGCATTGAGCATCGATGCACTAATATGTAAGAAATCCTATTGTTAATGAGCTAGCTCTCCAATGTCTGGAAGCGAGTTTGTTTTACTCCACTGAGACATGTTTAGTATTCCGTGCTTCTTCCATCTCCGCCCAGGCTCTTTGGAACAACCAAGCCGTGCAGTGTTGGCACCCTGATCACGGCCAGCCTTCGACAGCAACAGTCAATCTCATCTTCATCTGCACATTATCATCATCATCAATTTTGTTAAAACAGACATCGTCAGGTTAAGGTGAAAATCAACACATCTTGTGACTAACATTTTACGTGAGACAGACAACTCGCCAGATGTTTCGCTAGTGCTTAGTTGAGTGAAGACATAATTCTGATACATGTGATGAGTTGTATGTCCCAACTCAGGAAATGTATTATAAACCAGTGAGATACGTTGCAATGTAGAGGATGTTCACGGAGTTTTCAGGAATCAAAGTGATCTTTTTGCAAGTATTCATTGATTAACATTATTATTGCTAATGCTAGTTTTGGTTATCTGAGTGTTCGGTCAGCCGATTGAATCTTTGACCCACATACCCGGCTCGTTAGAGGTCGAAATGCCGGACCACCCATGCTCTGAGTGAGTGATCCAACCATCACGCCACGCTCATCCCTTGTTCACGTGCCTGTGGCATGACCAGTGTCCTCAGGTTCATGGACGCGAATAGCTGGAATACTGAAGAAGAAGCAAGACATTGCTTTGATCTTCCACGAGATTACAGGCACAAAAGAACAATGCTTTGTCACCGATACTTAGCCTGGTAATGATACTCAGGGTCACACATTCTAGTTTCGCCATCTGATCATCGCGCGACGCCTTCAAGTTCCAGTTATCGACTAAGCGGCTATCTGATCTTCCCGTAGAGAGCCCTTACAGTGACAGGAACTCGTCAAATATGCCATTCATTAGACTACATTTTTTTTCGCTTTTTTGTTGTTGTTGTTTTTTTTTAAGGTTCACCTTCTTGTCTCTCTAATATCGTCAATGACCTTGCAAAAATAGTGCGTCTAGTCTAGACCCAATGAAGGCGAAGGAAATCCTATCTGAGTCATGATATATCATGATTAAATGATGATTTAGGGTTTTTGTTTTTATTTTCTGTACTTTTATAGAGGTTGGTGAGTGTGTGTGTGTGTGTGTGTGTGTGTGTGTGTGTGTGTGTGTGTGTGTGTGTGTGTGTGTGTGTGTGTGTGTGAGAGAGAGAGAGAGAGAGAGAGAGGTTCCGGAGGTGGGGGAGGGGGAAGAGGGGAAGAGAAGCAGAGGTGTAAGGAGGAAACTATTTGTGAAAAGGCACACGAGAGCAGTAGGACTCACGAGCTTGAAGCCCAGAGCCTGAAGCCCGGAGGTCGACTGAGTCCGTAATTTCAAGAGTGATGTGTTTGATTAGTGAGAGCAAAATATGAATCATGTAGAAACAAAAGACTTGGAGACCAGTGGCCGTAAGCATAAGCCTTATGTTAATAGATGCCCTGCGGTAACCACGGGAAACTCCCAAACATAAGAAGAGTTCACTGTGGTTAACGCAATACGTTAACTAACGTATGGATTATATACGCGGCCACAGAGCAGTAAAATGAGTATGCGGGATCTCCTGGTACATGAAGTTCGGGACCCTGGGGTTTTTACGATCTTTAGCTACATCAGTAAGTCTAAAGACTGGACTTTTATCTTAATAGTTCTTACTTAGTACCACTGTATGCTGCTCAGTATCTACTGTATCGTATCCGAGATGAATAAATTATTGTTATTGTTACTGCCACTTGGCACCCCTCTTGCTCTCTCAGACCAAGGATACCCAGCATATTGTTTGCTGGCTATTTTTTTTCTTCCTAGCTTGTTCGTCCTTCTGTTTCATTGTATTTATTTGTGTATTTGTTGGCGTGCTTGTTTGTTTGTTTGTTTGTTTGTTTGTTTGTTTGTTTCCCTAAGAAAAGTTTGGTAACCTTGCAGCATTTCAGTAGCATTCAGGAACATTTTTATTAGAACAAAGTGATGTTCTTTTTTGTGATACATGGACTTCAGTGAGATGTGCCAAGGAATGTTAAGGCAATCCATATAGTCCTTCACTTTAAAACTAAAGAAGAACAAATTGTATGCGCCTCTCCAGCTTTGAATAGGCGTCCATGCTGGACCAAGGATCAGACTTCAGAGACCTACTTAGTAGCAAATAGTATTAAATTGGTTAAGAGGGACAGTCCTCTGTGTCTAGCCTTCGTTTGGAAACCCCCCATAGACGGCCTTCATTGGAGATTTCATGATACATTTCCTGTGATGTGATAAACAACTCGCTACGTGGTACATCTCAGTGAAGTTTTGACCTGGTGATACCCTAAGCTATATAAAGTTTGCAAGCCCTTGTTAAAAAGTTACACCGCCCTCAACTAGACTGCAAACAGGAAATTAAGAAATGAGACAAATGTGTGTATGTTTAACGGGTTACAATATTACCTAAATTCATTACAAATAAAGAATTTAAGAGTCTTAATGAAAGTAGATTTGAAATTTTGTGAGGCTCTCGCAGGTCATGAGGCCTTAAGTTAATGTGTTTAACTTATACCTAATACCAACACTATTTCACCCAGCCATGAGCTAATCATTGACAAAACACATAGCTGCCAAGTTTCAAAAATCCAAATAAGGAACACCCTTTCGCGGCGGGTAGTATCCCCAATTTTCCAATCCGTGGGGGGGGGGGGGGTCCACCAAATAGCTGCCAAGTTTTTTTTTTTAAAAATCCAAAAAATCCAAAATTAAAAGGAACAAAGGCAGTAGATAGAACCGGAAATGTTGGGTAGAAACATCCGGTTCACATACCGCAATTCACAATTACCGAACTTTACCGTCGATTCCCGAAAAAGCACACCGGATGTTGGAATATTGCGTTGCCGACAAGCCACGGCACACGGTTTGCAACGGGTTCTCGAAATATGGACTCACTGAACTGATATCGGATTTACGGATTATGGACCAAAATACGGAACAGTTCCGTATAATACGGGACACTTGGCAGCTATGAAAACATGTTTTTGAGGCAGGTAAGCTAAAGTCACAATAAATCTGGTTTTCCCCTCCCTCCCTCCTAAAAAAAAAAAAAACTGGCAAAGTCTAATATTAGCATGTTCACCACTGTTCCAGTGTGGCTTTTCGGCAGAGCCACGTTTTGATAAGAGCATGATAAGTTTTGCTCAAGATCAAAAAGTTTAGATCGAATAATTCAGTGCAGGTAAGTCATCACACAATCTTCATATCACAGTCACTTGCATAACGTGACTGCCCGAACCCATGTCGCAAACATTGCATTGTATAAGACGATTAATGGATGGCGAATTATTTGAAACTTCTGCGTAAGGGTTCCTCCAGTTATGTTGCCCATTTTATTCACTGAGGGCCACCTACCTGCTGAACATCTGAGAACACAAGGACAGTCCTAAGCCTGTGAGGAAGGTTACATTAATGTGGGAACCAAGACAGGATAATAATACATGGTTTACTATCCTGTTATAAACCTTGTAATGCGAGGTTGTTTTTATCTTTTTTTCCGCCTTTTGAACTTAAAATAACCCCGCTATCATCCATCTCTCACAAATCTCAGATTGCCACCAAAACTGTTCTTCTCCTTTGGTGTCTTCTGAAGAGATTCATACAGGTGGTTTGCTTTAATCATTGAAAGTCTACCACAGTTTGATACCAGATGGTCTAGTCCGTGGTTCGCTTCTCTCGGCTGGACAGTCCGGCGTGACGAGTGAAGTCGATTTCAAATCGCGCGTAAATAGTGGTTAGACAGATCGACTAAACCCAGTTCTCGTGGTTGAAGAAGGGTGAAGTTCGTAACCAAGGAAACCCCAACCTGTAAAATTACAAAGTTTCTATCGCCACCGCTACATTGTTAGGAACGATATGAGGTCGTCATATAAAGGTTCCACTGTAAACTGAGAAGAGCTGTATCCTGAGAGATGATGGATGTAATCTACTTTTTCACACCTGTGGAATTCATGGGTGCGGTTGGGTGAAATAACTATATATATACGTGACTCTCTTAACTATTGAAGACAGTCTTTACAGGTGTGGGCTTACACCATGATGCAATTAACTTCATCCTCCTTATGAGCGGTTGTTCTGATTAACGATAATGGTTATTGCCTTGATTCAGATGGTAAGGATAGGAATTATTCGTGAAAAACAGACTACTGGGGTTGATTCCATTGGTAACGACGGAAATCTAATATGAAAACTTGGTCATGGAGTTGATATGATAGATGGAAATTTTTAAAATTAACCTTTTTAACCCCTCCACCCTCCCACTTATAAAAGTTTTGTTGTCCCTCTTTCAACTTTTACGGCCTCCAGCATCCAAAGGTAGTTTTATGTTAGCCTTCTCCACACTTCTCTAGCTCCCAACTTGCAAAGATGGTTTTATATTGTCCTTCTACCGACGTCTCTAGCCCCCAACTTGCAACGGTAGTTTTATGTTGTCCTTCTCTCAACTTCTTTAGCTTCCAACTTAAAAAGGTAGTTTTTATATTGTCCTTTGTCTCTCTCAACTTCTCTCGTCCCTAGCTTACAAAGGTAATTTTACAGTACGTTGTCCTTCTCTAACTTTCTCTAGCCCCCAACTAACAAAGGTAGTTTTATGTTGTCCTCTCTCACAACCTTTCTCTTTTCTTATTTTTAATAGTTTGCCATAAACCTCCCTATCATTATTTTCACAGTCAATTTAAAAAAAAAAAAAAATCATCTCCCATTTCAGCTGTATAGGCCACGTGCAAATGTCTGAATGAGCAAATGAGCAAGCAACCAAACTCATCAACTTGAGAAGCATATACAGTTAACTCCACTTCATCACTACTCCCTGGGACCAAAGAAAAAGTTTCAATTAAAAAGAGTTGTGATTATTAGTTACTTTTTGATAGAAATACTGCATTTTTTGCCCACAATGTTTCCATATTGTAGAAATTGCAATAATCCGCAATGCACCTGAGCGGAGAAGAGACATTACAAGAACAGGTGAAGATGAAACAACAAAGACCATTTTATATTTTATTTTCTTCACATTTATACATAGGCTTTACACTCAAAAAGTAGTCTTAAAATATTACGAACAGTGGCATCAAAATCATGGTCACAGAAAACAAAAATCTTAACCTTATCACCAGGGTTTCATCATTAGACCCAAACGCAGTTGTATGCACAAAAACATTTGGTATGTCAAAAGTTAACCAGGAAATGTGAAATGCAATCACACTAAAAATGTTTCTAAGCTAATGACCACAAATTGTTCGTACAGTATTTGCAAAGTACTATGACATTCACATAATAAAAATGTACATGTAACAGTAAAAACACCATAAACATGGGTCTGCGACACTGATTTCCATATAGCGAGCTTATCATAATCAGCCTGTTCAGTGCCTAGCTTATCAGCTTTTCACATTAATAACATCATATGCCGTGACTAAAAATTATATTCATCATTATTAATATCCCTTCCTCTCCTATTAACCCAGGTCTAAAGCCAAGTACATTTCTTTCTACAGTAACAGTAGGAAACATCACACCAACTGGTTCATTGACAATCATTCTGTGTTAATTAGATTGACCTGAATTCTAAAAGAGATTCTTCGTCATCAATTATCCATCAATAGAAATATTTACCAGAGCAGATCTACAACTGAGATTTTTTTTTTCCTTTTATGGTCACCACTGATAGCTGGATCACAATGTAAATGGTTGTCATAAAATCAGGTCATAAATGCAGGGCCTCTGCCTCTGTAAGGCAACCTGTTTCAAAGAGGTTCCACTATTTTTGGTTCTTTTATCAATAAGAACTTCTGTATGAGATTCAGAGTTGGCATATTTTTCTTCAGTTGACACCATTTCATAAAGCAAAATTATGTTTCTAAGCCCATTAATAGGTTGGAAGCAGATTTTTGGTTTTGTTTCACATCAGTTGACATAATTAAGTATATTTGTTTTTCTTAATATAGTGTTCTGTGCTTGGATTTCTTTATGACCATAGTAGCTTTTTAGTGAAAAGGGTAGTAAAGACAAGTGTGCTTGGATTTCAGCTGTTTAAGAATTATATTCAGAAACACCTCCTTCCACTGCTATATCTGAAATGTCACTAAATCTGGCACAGATAGCTATAGCCTCTGAGATGACTCCATTGTTGAAGTCTAGTTCTTGTTAAGACACAGTTCAAAATAAAGTCCATTTTCCCTACCAATTCCTTGGCTATTCCTAACTGAATCTAAAGGTTGGATTTACAAAAAATTGCAAAAGAAACAACTGAAATATTGAAATTATTTAAAAGCCAGATAAAAAAACATTCGTTGTTCAGCCGTTTTACCCAAAAATATTAGAAGCAGAAAAATCATATTTTTGCATAACTTTATTAACTAATCAATGGCACATACAATGGTTCAGAAACTGTAAAAGCTATGACAGAAAAAGCCAGTTGCAAAAATAAAGAACATAAGGCTCTATAAAAAGAACATCAAAAGTAAAAGAGGATAATTTTGACCTAATTTGGCGTATACAATTTTTTTTCTGTACAATGAAAGTATTGTGGCATTTCACCAATAAAAATAACCTATATCATGTTGAATATTATCACTGGGACTGTTTTAAATAGGAGTTCATTTTGAATCTTGTTTGATACTTGTCTTTACAGGTAACAACAGCCAGCACAGCAAGGAGAATCTTAAGAAATGGGTCTTGAGTAGAGGTTTCCCATGAAAGCCATTAAAAACATCCTAACAGATTCAAAGCTTAATTATATTTATGCCCTACTTAAAATATAAATGAGAAATTCTGCTGCAGTAGGCTTACTATAATAACTGCCATTAGCTCTAATAATGATAGAATGGATTCCGATTTGAACCTCAGCAGGTACTAACTAGGCTGCTATGGACAAGACATTTACAAGTGGGGCTTGAGACAATTGCCATTGGGATCAATTTCATGTAAAGTTATGTCCATCAACAGCGATCATCCATAACGCAGATTCAAAGATCTTCCCATCAGTAACAATAACACTATTCTTCTTCCTCTACTACATTTCAGAATAACAATTACATGCACTAATATCACATGATGCCTGAACCATTCTCACTCCCACACTCTTTCACTATGTTTCTTAGTTGTTGTATTTCTGCTGGTCTTCGGAATCTTGTTTACTTGACTTTTTTTTGGATGTTTCTTACTTTACTTGTCAATCCTAAAGTGGTGTTTATACATGAAAAGCTGATTATTTTTAATAAATTTATAGTATATCTTCCGAAAGTTTTGTGTGTTAGCCTGGGCAGAATCACACGCAGTTTCTATATAACAAGAGTTCACTATCCTTAAACAGTCAGCAGTTCTGAACCAGATCTTCATTTAGTTTATTGTAAACTTTTTTTACACTGACCAAACTGACGCTATTCCTTCTATCAGTAACGAGATCCATACATCCCAATATTTATCACAACCCTTTCATGGAACTGTTTTTATGCAAGATTCACATTTTTATGATAAACTGAAGAGCCACAGAATCAGATGTGCCATGCTTATTACCTCGAGAAGAACATCAAAAGCAAAAGTTCACCTAAAGCTGGAAAGCCTCTTCACTATTCACAAACACAAAATGAAAACTGAAAGTTGAATTTTTGTATGGAAAATATACCCAAAAAAACAACACAGATCAACATTTGATTCTTCAGAAGAATAAAATGAGATTGCCTGAATAATGAGAACAATTATTATGTGGAAGATGTGAAGAAACCACAGTCATGCAATTGAGTAAAATATAAATTTCAGCAATCTTATCAAAAAATCATGTAAACTGTTCAAAACAATATCTTATAAATTTATCTGAAATGTGTACTTCTAAATGACAATATTTCACTGCTCAGAATTAATACTATTCTAAATCCTTAAATGACTTTAAAGACTTAAAACAGTATTATTTTCAGTGGGGCAATTTGTTTAGATATAGAATTTTTGTACCTTTATAAAATAATATTTGATAAGAAATCAATCTTATGAGGTTTGAGAGGTTTGATTAAATTATTCTTTCCACTGTTTAAAATATGATGAGGCATGTGTACATTAATAAGACAACACCAAAAGATTCATGTAAAGACAGGTAATGGTAAGAAAAGAATATAAATAATGGTCCTGTTTGAATACTGTCACTAACGTTTACAAGTATGAAGAAAAAAGGTACAATATGACAGGAACACAAGAAGAACAATTAACACAAGCAGAATAAAAATTTGGATGATGTATAGTGCTCCACGTAAACAGCTCTGGCTACATATGGTATTGGTTTGTGATTAATGACACACATGGGAACTGCAACATTCTTTTGTGCACATAAATTTCAGATCTGTTTTTACACCTGTAAACTGAAATGCATGCCATTAAGTACAAAGCTGGTTGTGCACATAATTTTCAGATCTATTTTAATATCAGAGAAACTGAAATGCATGCAAAAAAAATCAAGTATTAAAATCTTCTTAATAAGAGATGAGAATTTGATCCTCTCTTATTTCATCTTCTATAGATTTCATGTCCACTTCTGTCACTGATCCTTCCTTACCCACAATCCTTTACCCTAGAAAAATCCTCATATGACACATCTTTAGGTGAGAAGAGAAGAACATTTAAGTAGAACACTTTGAATTCATGACCTTAGCACTTCATGACCTCTGATATAAGCACATGGTGGTGCTATAATTTCTGGTAATTTCTGGTGACAAGTACAATAGCTTTACTAAGGAAATTCCTGCTAACAATTCCAAGCACTGAGCATGCTTTCATACATAATTTCGTAGCTATACTGTGGGAATTTCTCCTACCAAGTACAAAACTGACTTAATGGCATAATTAGTGGGGTAATGATCATGTCTTGTCTGTTTAAGGTATATCTTTCAAAATGTGGCCAACATGCTGCTAACAGAAATGCCATCCCTTTATCACATAGGACTTGCAGATTTCTCATACTTAAACAATTACCCTACAAAACCCATTTCATGAAACGAAAATGGTCACAACAGCAAACATAAACACAAAGCTGTTGTTTTTTTTTGGTCAAAATTTACACAGGTTAGCTCACCGAGCAAAACATTAATAAAACTGCTGAGCAACCTACTCATGGAATTGTGCATATTTATGGAATTGGGCAAAGTGTGACCTAACAAATGCAACACAGGTAAGGAAAAGATCACATACACTTTTTCTAAATTTGTTATGCTGATGAATGCAATGCAATGAAAGACTGCAAAATATGGCAGAAGGGGGAAACAACTGCTGCTTCCCAAGCTGTGATAGCTCAAAAGCTGTGTGCTCCTTATTTCCTTAGATGGAATTCATGCAGAAGGAGGTTTCATATGCAGCTTTTCCAATGGCTGCCCAGATTTTTTCTTGAGGTATATCGGTCTCACACAGGTTAGCCAGCACTCGCAGTTTCCTAAGAGCATAGTCATTCTGAAAATAAATGAAATGAATAAAATGAATAATGAATAAAAATGTAGCCATCAATTAGACTTACTTTCTTTACTTCTCAAAGTTGCTGTCAAAGTGAACTGTGCAGCTTTTCTATCCCCTGTGACTCTTTGAACCCTCACTTCCTGATGCATCTGTGATTTAACTGCTCTGTTCTGGTCTTGCTTAGGTTTATTCATCGTCAGCTAGGGCAAGGTGGTACTTTTTGCCAAAGGGCTTCTGAGCATCATGTTAGAATAAAGCAGAGTTTGCCCACAGACATTTCCATGTATCGGGATGTGGGACATGTAATAATCTCACTGAAATGTTCATGAGATAAGTTCAAGGGGTTAAATCCCTGTTCCTCATTACCATCCATTCTATTTTGCTTTTCTACCACACTTCACAAAGTATTCTGCTCTTGCATTTTAAGCCTGATTTAAATATCCACGCCCGGGGGTATTTCATAAATCTATAAGATGTATTCAATGAACTCACTCAATTCATTCACAAGACAGCATGTATTCGATTTGATCATGGAAATGACTTATACCTGAAAGGCACTTTGTCAGTATGTATCAATAATAATATGCGCAGTTAGTAAATCTTTCCTTGTGCTAATGTATGGTCTTCTGCCGTTGCCAATGCTTTGAAAGGGATGTCTCTAAAGGTAACTACTGCAAAGCATAAAAGGGGAATTTTATATTGCAATCTCTTGTAATTGAACACTGATTAATTTTGCTTTACTAGTACCTGAGGCATGAATATTCAAGCCTTATGATGTAGGGGAGATGATCAAGTTTTCATAACAGAACTTCCCTTACAAATTAACTTCCCCACTACTCTTTTACTGTGACAGATATGTATTTCACCATTACACAAGACACCCCTTGCACACATTGCGCTGCTGTTGATTACTGAAATTATAAGGTCTCTCGATCCACCAGTCACCGAAAATGGCGACTGCCCTCCACAACATTATACAAAACCAACACAACGATAAAAAGTGGACTAGTTACAAACCTTCACAAGTTTCATGCCTGGGCACATCTCCTCAATCAGTCTTAGGCTCTCCCTGTAACATCTGTAGTCCGTGAAGGAGACTGATGCTTTCAGCAGTCTGTCATATGCACTAAATGCTGGAGTGACAAGCCCGACAATATTCTTAAAGAATTCCTCTGTCAGCTGTTTCCTCTGTGAATCGAAAGAATGTCACTTAAAACTGATGGACTGCCAAGTGATTATTTCTTTCTTCACACTAGAGGATTGTACATGTACACGGTACGCTATCTGTTTCACCCATCATGGTACGCTATCTGTTTCACCCATCAACTATCAGCCTATGTAAAATCAATGGTGTATCAACTTCTCCCAATGTGCAGACTTCCATGCCCCTGACCATCTGCAAAGACTCTTGGGAGAGTCTCATGATACTGCCCTTAAATAAAGCATAGGCCTATATCTTAATCTTAACTTAAAGCTATTTAGGCTGCTAGACATTAACACTGAAAATATCTGATTCTTTGACTTCCTTCATGCACTGTATCACAGGGCATCCCCACATGAAGCTTGGTTTAGGGTTAGGGACACACTACTAAGACCAATATGGCACAGAAACAATATAGTATTGTTTACCTTCACTATCATATCATGGAGATCACAATTTCTCTTGATAAAGTGGTTTGTTCTTGTCCAAAACACAATGTAATTTTCAATGTTTATAACTAAAAGTAAAGTAATACATCCCAGCCTCATTCTTTTGTAAGTTGGTACAATATATATCTTAAGCATATTGCACAAATAAAGGGCAGTGGGGACCTCAAACATACATCTTTCACAATTAACTTGGTACTTTCATTATAGGCAAGTGAAATCTTCTAAGAACTATATGGATCGGCATAACATTTGAAAATAAATACTGTTTTATATTAAGGGTTTTTGTAATAAACACGTTCTATTTTGTTTAACTCTACCTTTGGTCAAACAAAACAACAACAAAAAAAAAAAATCATAATCTATAGATGAATGCATAAAGAATACCACAGACATGTACTGTTTCAAGATTCTAGAAATGATAACCTCAGTACCTTCAGTAAAGCCTCAATAGCAGCTTTGTGTCTAATCTGCTCATCTCCATTTGCCCTTGCGAGCCTGTGCTTCAAAATCTCCAAGGCCACATCTTCAGATGGCACTGCATCTGCCTAAAGAAATAGCCAATAAATCAGCTGAAACAATAATAACAAGAACTGGGTGTTTTGTTGGTTTTTTTTGTTTTTTGTTGTTGGTTTTTTTGTGTTTTTTTTTTAATAAACCTTGTTAAANGGGTCAGGAGGCTTTAATGTTATCATGTTTAAAAGAATAATCCCTTACTTAAACTAAACACTGACAACTTGATAAGCCCAATTCACTCTAAAATAAACAGTATACCTCATGCAAAAGACTCAGAAAAGAAGACTTCAACAGTTGATTGTCAATTTCCTCATATATTGTCCATTACTTATTGCACTCCCTCTTCCTACTTGAGTACTCTATGGACAGCTCCATGAATGGTAATCTCCAAGAGGGTCTGTCATGTACTCTAATTGGTGACTTTGCCACAATTTCAGGATATCCTCTATTCCCCCCCCCCCCCNCCCCTAAACTGGAGAAATAAACTGTGTAGAAAAATGACTCAGTTTATGGAAGTCACAACCACCCTTATATGAAACAATGGATAAAAAAAGAGGAGACAAACAAAGGAAACACGGAAGGTGAGTATACTGGGATGGAGTTTAAGGGGGAGGGGACAGAACAAAGCATAACCTAGACACTGAACCAGAGGATACATACTGTTGGGTGATACTTCAGCCTGGGAAAGAAGGTGAGGATATCTGAAGACAGGTTGCCTTGAAAGTCTGCAACTGGCAGCTTGCCCATGCTCTGTAGGATACACAAGAGAAGTTATTACATTCCCTTATATACATCTGAGCATGTTAAATGTTTCTCTATTGACACACATTATGTCTGCAGTCTATAGCAAAGGATACAGCTGAGTAAAATATTGAAATAGTCTTATTTCATGAAAACCCACTATCAATGCATTGCCCATTTACCTCTCCCATTGAAGATACAAGTCAAGAAGCAAAGTTCAAGATTTACAAAACATGTAAGTTGGTCAGTCTAAAGAGACAATCCCCACCAAGAAAGTTACGATCCCAAGTAATCACTGAGATATCCAATCAGGGTCTGTGGCATAATACACAATGGGAACTTAAAAGACGATACACTGCTGAAGTTTAGGTCCAGCATACTGTCCATTACAGTGGCAGTAATGAAACTTCTTTCTGTTGCAAACTTGTCAAAACTGACCATACTGACCACATAATTACAAAGTCACAAGTCCCACACAACAACAAACTGACTTGTTCACAAATGATACCATGATAAGCAATACAATCAAGATATTCATCAATCCCACCCTCTCCCTTTCCCCCTTCCCTCCCTTCTCCAACCCAAGACCACACCAAGCATTGAGGTGGCAGAAAGATTTGGAAGACTGCAGCGACAGCATTACATGGTGACAAGCTAGCAGGTGTAGCCATCAAGGGTATATATCCACAAATCAATGTCGATCAATTCAGCTGGACTTGCTGTCCAGCGGGACATAGTTTTCAACTAATTTTTTTTCCCTAACATGGAGTCTAACAATGCTGTTTCCCATCCAAATGTCTTTACTGCTTCCTTGACCAATATATTACTTAATTACAGCTGCACTTTTTGAAGTCTGAGGTTACAAAGATATAAGACCTGCAAGTGAGCTAAAACATGATCTCTCAAAATAGTTATGAGATCCCATCTAGATTCTCAAAAGAAAAGGTTCAAACAATAGCATAGAAAAGTGAAGTTTATTGTTTCGTCCTGTTCATACCCAGTTGCTTGTGGGACTTAGATAATCATCTCAGACACAGGTCAGTGGGAATGGCCCACTGACCTGTGATAACAGATGATTATGTAAGTCATTATCTAATAACATTAGGACTGAGCTGACAGCAGTAGGATGTCAACAGAAGCAAATAGGTAAAACATCTGCGCCTTCGTGACATTAAAGGGGGGCTGCCAAAATCCGATTAAAGAGGGACTGCCGAAATCCACTCACAAGAGAAGTAGAGAGGGAAGGTCTGGGTCTACTATCAGAAATCGTAGCATTTGCAACATTTACCAGTCTCTTTGAAGTCTGTTTGAATTAGATTCCACCATCCGTTTTCAGAAAATTATGATGGTTATTTCAGTGGTGAGGTTTAAATCCCCACTGGGCTGCCAGTAGCAAGTATCTGTTAATATTGCATAAAATGCCAGAGAGAAAGCAGCCACTAACAGGATTTGAACCTGTTATCTTTCACACCAAAAGACAAGGGGTCCCACCTCTTGGACACTGTTAGGGAGAAACCAAGTGAACCCAAAAAGTAATTAAGGTATCAGTTTTGCCTATAAGGAATAAGGTGCAGTACTCCTGTTTGATCTTCAAATGAAAAAACTGTATCCCAATCTGGTATCATTAGGCAAGAGGATCTAGCTGAGTTTATTAAGATCAAGGTCTCATGCCTTGTTATCCTGTCTTGGTGTTTTACTGAAAGTTTCACTTACCAGGTCACCATACTCCATCACATGACTTGTGTTTGTCTCTTCTTTCACCAGTTTGAACTGTGACTGCAGAGTTTCACTATTCAGGTTTTCCTGTTTAAATCAAATAGCATACAATGTTTGTGAGTATAACTAAACAAACTACTGATATACATGATGAACAGGTACAACCAGTTGCCATGGGTGGGAGACAGAGCACTTATGGATTTGTCCTGAGTGAAATGAATCAAGTTCATCACTGCGGCAATTCTAGTATCAGTGTGAGTTCAGCATACAAATTATGAAAATACAGAATGGTGACGCAGTCTGCCATAAAAAGGATTCATAAATTATATAATTATAACTATTAAGTAATGCAGGATGGCCATTCATTTCTCTACAACAATCTGGGAGTGTAATGATTAGTCATAAGTCCATCTTGTTAAATCTGGACTTACGACTATAATCAATACCATCCACGAATATTCATGAGGTCCCACCAATCACATGATATTTTTCAATATTTAATTCAACTGTCTTGTTCATAGTTGTATATATATGCTATCTGTTGTAACTAAACACACATTGCTCATACTGGTACTATGTCCAGAATCACCAACTGTAATTGAAAAGGTCCACTACAGACTGTCATAAAACTTTGCCACAATGAACCAGCTCATCATCCACAGATAAAATTGTGTCATTTGTGAAATTATGAAATGAAGACACATCTGTGTTTATCAGTAATGATTTACTGATTAAGTTTAAATAAATCAAGTGGGTTCATGATTTCAAAGTTTGCCTGCCAATCTACACCAGCCTTCTGACATGACAAAAAACAAGCACAGTACAAAACCACTCAAAACCGTTCCAATCAGTATTACCATTCAACAGCAAGAACAGCTAACTCTTAATAAATGTGACAAAATTCAGACATTCCTGGACTATTCAGGACACTACACAATGAAATTTTAGCACCAAATTTGCCTTCTTAAGAACAAAGAACATTAATGGGAACAGTAAATTTTTATAAGGTTTATTATATGTAACCCACACCCAATACATTTAACACTACATCCCACAAAGTACCTGGTCAGAGTCTTGCATCCACATCACACTGTACACATCCCCAAGATAGGTATTCCTTTGATCATCATAATAACAGGCATAGGAGGATTCATCAGGATTGGCTGCAGTGGTTGCAAACACTGAAAATAAAATTATAAGTTTTTGAGTTCTCCCTCTAAAGGTAGAATACAGCCTAGCAAATTTATACTGTCATTTTGTGTGTGTATTGATGGCTTTGGATAAATGAGTAAAATTTGTATTTTAAGTAACAAATGTCCTTTGAGATAATATTTTCTAAGATAACCACAACAACAACTTAAAATCATGCTATTTGCTTGCAAAATGTACAGAATTAGAAACGCCAGTGTGCACCATGGTAACGCACTATACTCTACAATGGAAGGGTAGTGGATCCTTTTAAGATCTATCCCATATTGAAGTACCATTGATATTTGATTCCAGACTATCAGCAAACATGGATCCAGATTCACACGCCTCAATATAGAGCACCATCTGAAAATATAAAATAAATGCAATAAATGGCACACAGTATATCAGATCCATGATTCATAACACAGACTCCAGTCAAACAGGAAGTTTTTAAATTAGGACTGGGATCAGATGAGACAGTGACTATAATTCTCGAGAAAGGTATGGGTGAATAAAGGTGAATTTGGTGAATTTTGTTTGCTTTAGTCATTCACAGAAACTATACACACCCACTGCCTAAGACATCTACTTTTGTCATTGATTCTCAATGACAGTCTGAAGCTTCAGGGTTTTGGGTCAGATGAATTATGCCTAAATACTCTTTGGCAAGACATGCAAATGTTATTCTTCATTCAACTAAGAAATAATCTGATGCAGACTTCACAACTGGTGAGATTCAAGAACGAAACTGCAGTGACTAGTAGTAACATTGTTATTAAAGATTTCATTTAATGTATGTATTATAAATAAGGAGCATTTTTGTAGGTTTTTTTTTATTATGAATGAAATGTAAAGCCATGTGTGCAACAGCTACTTGAAACAGAATAATAAACACAAGTTTCATTTGTTTGATTCATTTTTTCCTTCTGAGTTAGAAAATAATGTATGAAGTGAATTGTGCCTTACCTGCTTGTAGCGTTTGTCATTATACATGGACTTGATAGCATTGTGGAGATCTTCTGCATGAAGCTGTTAGAAGAGCGAAATTGAACAGTGAAAGTCACCATGAAAAAGCAAGGAATTACACGTGTGCACTGCCTTGATCAGAAAAACCCAATAATGCTAAAGATTATATGAAAGTTTCTTTAATGATATAGATGAACAAAATGAGAAAATAAGAAAAAAACAAAGTAAAGCCATAGCTATTTCAAGGGCCAATAATACTAGAGCAAGAGGTCTTGGTGTCACACAGTACCTTATTACTTGCTCTGTCAAAATCTGTCAGCTAATACAGAAATCTGATAATAAGTCAATGGAGATAAATTTTATAACAGCTCTCTGTCATCCCATTTTATAAGTGTTGTAAGTTCATTGGTATAGTCCTGGGACTTTTGCAAGGTATGTCTAGATTAGGGTTAATGCAGGGTTAAGGTTAGGAACGAAGTTAGGGAAAGGAGAAGATCCTTAGATATTGTTCAAGACTCTCCTAGAGATGCTTTACGTTCATTAATCTTACCCTTGCAACTGCATAAACCTATGTCTCTTGCATATACCCTAAAACATCCTGGAGAGTCCTAGAACTATAACAAATGACTGTCACTCAAACACAAAGCATGGTAGCTCATCATCTTATAACTGCAAGTATACCATGCAAACAGAGTTCAAGCAAAGGGGAATTGAAAGTTCCAATACTCTGTGAGTGATATGCTAAAACAAATAAAAAAGAATCATTTCCGAAACAGAACCATATATTTTATTCAATAGTACTTAGACAGCAACTATAAGAAGACCTCACAAACTGAGGTTAGTGACTGTGAGGTTAATGATCTATTATCTAACATTACACTACAGACCTGCATCATCATAACTGCCCTTTAATCACCTGGGTCACTCAAGGGCTAATGAAATGGCAGGCATGATCAAATATCAAAAGATATGAGGCACAGAGTTGTGAATGTTCAGAAATGCATTTCTACCCAATACTTTGGCTGCCATAGCATTGCATTTAATAAGTGAGTGTATGATTGAAGAAGTCCTATAGTAAGATTGTCAGAAGTTAACATTTTCTCCCCAAAAACTGGCATCTTGTGACAGAAAATTTAGGAAGGAAAGAAACACTATTATAAATTCCAGTGGAAAGGATCTCTTATTATCTTATTTCCAATTTCCTGCATCCATGTCCCATCTTTGTTAAAAGTTCGGTGTCATCAGAAGTGAATAACTCACCATTTCCTCTGGGAAAGCCAGAATACCAGGTGCTCCATGATCTGCGAAATTGATGAAGATGCGATCATCTGGCCCACTGCACAGGATAAAAACATAGGTAATGAATAATGAATGACAAGGTAAACATGCATGTTTTTCTGAATTCGCATCCTCTCAATGTTTGTTTGCCAGCCTGCCATTCATAACAATCAGTCACATTGAAATTTTCACATGAAAGATATGAATCACCTTTGACAGTAATGTGAGGGGAGTGCCACCAGTACATGATACTTCTGACTCATATTAGATTAGTTTTGAGGATGTAAGCTGGTTGTCAAAGGATATCTGACCAAAGATGTTCCAGCAGATCCCAAAAACACAAATTCATTAACAAAATTCAATATGTAAGGACATTGGTCTGTTTCTCACCTACTGATCACCTTCCCTTCTCTTCCAAGGAGTTTCTTGATTCCTTCAGAGTCCCCTGTCAAAACTTTGAGGAAAACTTCTGGTGTGACCTCCTGCAGAAAAAGAAAATTATTTTACAATTCATTCCAGGGATTCTTAGTGTACATCCAACTAGACAGTAAGCAAAGCCAAGAGCTCTCTCATAGAGTTCTTATCTTTTTCCTTTCCCCTCCAAGGCCTTCCACTGTATTCAATCAGTTCCTGTCCTCTGTCTATCTCATTCCCCTACTCACTATTTATTCACTTTTTTTCATTCATTCATTTGTTCAGTCATTCATATTAGCTCAAAAACTCACATGCGCACACATTTACTGATTCTGTGACCTACCCATCCATTCATTCACTTTCTTATTTGTACATTCTCATTTTATGAAACGGCATTGGTTCATACAAGGATCTACTTTCAAAGAAGACATTGTGCTTTATAAGAAGGAATAATTGTATTAGGCACATCGTCTCAAAAACAGACTGCAGTTCACACCATATTTGTCTAAATTATGTTTATGAAATCCACAGAATATTTTGATTCCCAGGTTTTTAAAGAACAACTTCGTAAATTAAAGTGAATGTCAAAGTCTGCGACACCCATTTATTAATAGTCCAAGTAAATGCAATGGATGCATGGGCCAAAGGGATCTTCAGTTTTCTGCAGTTTGAGGATTATCATAGGACTAAAAGATTTTAGAATGCTTTCGCACAAATCACAGCACTTTTATCTGGCAATACTCCGAGTCTTAAAAAGGGATCAGATGTTGAAGGTGAGAAGTGTATAATTCCACTTCAAGGAAGTTTAGAAAGAATTAAGTGAAGCTGGGCACTGCATGGTAAGAAAATATGCTGAGATGTATGTGTAATTTTGATTTTATTTCCAAAGTAAAATCAAAGAAGCTCTTACTTAGAGCTTACAGCCTTGTTCAGAAAGTCACTAGTTTTGAAAGTGGGATTAGGCAATTTTTATTTAAATCGCATGTTACACTCTATGAACTAGTCAAGCATTTTCATTTCTTTTCCTTATCTTGACCATGCTGTTTTTTTTTTGTAAATTTGCCCACTGAAACAACACTGTTGTTACTTACCTCTTTTGTGTAGTCTTTGGGCACACCTGGGTAAACATTTGGTCCATTTGGCTGATTTATAATGTTTCCCGGAAAAGGATTTCTGGATGTAGTTAAAAGCACAACAAAATAAGACAGAGATGACAAAAAAATGGTTCTATAATATATGTTTATAAAACAAAAATACCAATGCCAGTCACGACTAACCTGATATCTCACTTGACTTGCAAATAACTATCTTCATTTGCTCATATATACCCTTAATCACATCTTATAGCAATATTTTTCAAATAACAAAATGTGTAATTTCCATACAAAAGTCACTGGACTTTTCAATCAATTCCTCTTAATTGTACAACTGTTCAATGTTTTTGAGGAGCTACATATAAGCAGAGCTCTTGTATTTTAAAAAACACTTGTTACCCATGGAGATAATTCTTATGCTGGTCAGTGTACAGTATTTCCTCTTCTGAATTACATGAATTGACATAGCATACTTGGCAGAACACGAACCCCAGCTTGAAAATCCTTATTTACTGAGTTTTGCATCTGATCTCTTGCCATTGCATATCACAGCCCCATTTATGTAATTTCTGCAAGATATATTCTATGCTGATTACTTACTCAGGGCTATTGGCAATGTCATCATACATCATGACAATGATTCTCTCATCAGGAATGCCATGGTCTCGGATGACATGGTATGCATGGCAAATGTCAGCCTATAAGGTAGAAACAGATAGGAAGTAAGGCAGAATACAAATTTCATAACAGGCTATTTCAGTGGCAAGGGTTAATGTAGGGATGAAGCAAATCCTACGCCTTGTTAAAACCATGTTACACCATAACAGTTGTTACAAAATATAGATGTTTAGCTATCATTTGACAGTACATCAGCAGACAAGCAGATAAATGGACAGACAACCAGTCTTGTAGACAATTTTAAAATCAATAGATAAAAAAAAATGACAATCATAAACATGGTCAGACAATCAGCCATGGTTCAGATGACATGGTATGCATGACAAATGTTGGCCTATAAGGTGGAAAAGATAAGAAATAAGGTAGAATACAAATTTCATAACAGGTTTCTTCAATGACAAGGGTTAATGTAAGATGAAACAAATCATAAATTATGCCACCGCTGAAAACAACCTCATCTCATATTCTATGAACTCTTTAGTTAATCATTCTCATTTCTCTTCCTTACAAAATCATGCCCTTTGCTTCATTTTTTTT